>BLKR01000405.1:0-150000 GCA_011170035.1 Teleogryllus occipitalis | reverse complement strand
AAATCGCACGATCTCATTGTTGTTGAACTCTCTGGTTTTCAAAACGTTATACATAATGCGAGAATGTATTTTCTATTTTAAGACCACTAGTTAATTTTTGCATATTGCAAGCAAATATCACCACTCTTAACTGAGTTTGCTATATCCATAATGCAGTACATTACACCATAAGCAGAATTTTCTATTGGATTGGGTTTTCGTATCAAGGTAAAATATATCTAAAGTAATTTCCTACTTGGAGAGCGACATTTGTCAAGACAATCTATGACATGCATGGTATTATATATCAGTCTCAATATTGAGGAATTCTTTAGAAAATGTGACATTATTCGAACGTGAAAATAAAGAAGAATGTTACTTCAGAAATGTGTAAGTACGCTTGATTTTAAATTTCAAATTCCTGTTTTATTGTGTAAACGACACTAAACGTCATTTTGTAAAAAGTCAGAACACATGGTCTTTTGTGTCAGGAAATTAGAAAACATGGTCCCAAAATGCACGGGTGTTTGCATCGACTTATCAATATTTTGCAAATGCAAATACACCAATATTCATATTTTCACATACAATTTGTAAATGAAATTATGTTAATAGTATTTAATTTTCTCGGATGCATTATATAACATATTGAAAATAAATACAGAATATCTGTATATGGAACCAGGAAGAACGACTAGGGATCCGAGTAGTGTCAAAAGTTATGAAAGGGGTGAATTGGGGTGAAAGAAGTTTCATTCAAAGCAGTGATGGTTAATAAAGTTGTGGCTGTTTTACCGACAACAGATGCATTCGGGCGTAGACATATGAGATCGGTGAAGCACCTTCCCCACTTTCTTCCTTCCATTTCTTCTTGCATTGGTGATTTCCTTCTCCTTCACATCCTTCCCCATTTACTTCCCTTCCGATATTTTCCTTCTTGTCTTTCGTTTTGGTCATCTTCATCTTTCTCTTCCTTCGCTTTTTCTTCTATTTATCATTCTCTCCCCCACTTCTTTCTAATTTTTTTCTCTTTTACGTCCTCACACTCTTCGAATTATTTTTTTCTTTCCTCCTCCTATTCCCTCCTATTTTCTTCATGTTTTTCCCTACCTCTCTCTTCTGTCTTTGTATAGGAAAAGATGGCTAAGGGCATCAACTGATGTCCCTCTGATAGGGAGATTCTAGTATCGAGTAGTTAACTCGAGTTCTGTCGCTGTCTGGAGGAGAATTCTAACAGCCACCTGCTGTGATCGGTAGTTTTCCATGGATTCTCTGACCAACACTAAGCGAATACTTGAGCAGTACCCTAACAAACGGGCCACGGACCGGGCGCGATCTTACTTTCTCTCCCTTGTCCTATCCTCAGCCCTCACACCCACACTTACACTAATGTGCACTACACTACCACACATGCCAGGAGACCGATCGGGAGCCTAGAGCTTGACCTAGCTGAAGCGGTGGCCCGCTGGTGGGAGATACCTGGTTGGGGGAAAACCGCTAGTCGACTGTAGGTCGGCGCCGGATCTCGCCATCCAGCAGAGGAAGATCACCGCCACCGCATGAGGAAAAACACGCATTACACATAATGGGACTAATGACCATACTAATTGACGCGCCCTGAATTCCTAACAATCAATCTTCTGTCTTTGCCCTTTTCTTTCTCCCATTGTCACCCCTCTCTTTTTATTCTGACGAGTGCTTTCCCCGATTGTTTTCGCTCCCAAAGCCTCCTCCTATTCCTCGTATTGCTCTTGCGGCAGCTGCGCCCCTCCCCCGGGCGCCAAGAGGTTAGCGAGGTGCTAAACGGCGTCCGTAACCCGCGATGGCCCTCGCGCGGGAAGACCATCGGCCCTGACCAGCTGAACCTAACAGATCCCAAGCGTCACGACTCTCCTCCTCGCGGCGCCGAGACGCGCCCGCGCCACGCCCCCGCCTCCGCCCCCACCAGCCTTCAGGGCTGCGCCGGAGGCCTCGTCAGACGCCATGGGCGCTCCTCAGACGCTGCGCGCGCAGCGGAATTCTTTTGTCGATCGGCACACGCGTTGGGCTACGTGCTGCTCAGGAACAGGGGTGGGGTACTGCAAAAGCAGAATACGACCGAGCTTAGACCCCCCCCCATTGTGCAAGTAACCTCATATCCTTTAAATTCATTTTAAAAAAATATTCATTTGCATTAGTTGGTGTGTGTGTGTGTGTGTATGCTGTGTGTGTGTGTGTTAAGTTGGTATGTTCTATGAGAACATCTGTGGTCCTAGATGAAATATTTTCATTTTAAATTTTTAAATTGAAATATATCCTGTTCCCTCCTGCTCATTTGAGTTATATTTAATATTTCAATACTATTAGTGTCGCGGTCCCCAAACTTAATATCTCATTATTGACCTCTGAAAAGTTGTTTTATCTTCGTTAAAACTGTTTTATACCTTGTTTCGAAGGAACGAATTAATTTTACGTTGTTAAATAATTTGACTGAAAGATACTACGTAAATCTCATCCTCTAAAGTAAAGTATGTCTTCTCGAAACCCAACAAGAGTTCATTTTCTTACTGTGAAAGGTTGTGACGCGTTTGTTTCAGCTTTACGTGTTTGGTACAAATGGAAAGATTAATAAAATTTTGCACAAGTAATTGGAGAGAAGAGTGCGTAGCGAAGTAAGTGACGAAGTAAGAGGAGTAAGCTGTTGGAATAAGGGAAATGGGATTGTAGCTTGCAACTACATAAGCAAAAAACGGAACAATTTTGCTCTACGCGGATTTTAAATTCAAAACGTTGGAGTGGATCTGCTGGTGTGGATCCATTGTGTAATCATTTAGCGAATGAAATTACTTCAAAATTTCTAGTCTTTCGAAAACGCGGCATACCCTCATCCAATACCGAACCATAGTTGCAAGTGTGTGGGCGCTGAACCCCAAACCGAGGCGGCGGAAGGTGGTGCGGGGCGGGCGGGGCGAGGCGGGCAGTGTAAGCAGGGCGGGGCGGAGCGGGGCGGAGCGGGGCGGAGCGGGGCGGGGAGGGGCGGGGAGGGGCGGGGAGGGGCGGGGTGCTCGCGTGTGGGGGGCAGCGGGCCGCGCCGCGAACAAACGCCGGTTGCGCAGCGTCTGTAATGGGCGCCGGTTTCATCAGCGGGTCCGAGATCGAGGCTCGTTACCAAGGCTATCATTAAGCAAAGTAATCGGCTAATTCCGAGCGCGGTGCGTAAATTTGCGGAATCGGCGCGCAAGCGGCGGCGGCGGCGGCTGCGATGGAGACCACCGCACGGGGGACGGGCCCAGCCAGCTGTGAGAAAGGTGGGGGGGGGGGCAAAAGGGGGTCACAAACACTGCCCGCCTCCGCTGCCGCCACTAGGATCGTTCACGCGCTTGTGCAACTGACTGGTGACTGGCCGCGCTCTCGGATTCGGGTTGGGTCGCTCCACATTGATTCTCCCTCTTTCGACGCCTCAGTTTGCAAGAAAGTAGTTCCAATCAGAGTTGCCTGTTGGTATGCTATATCATATATTGTTTAGGACGTTTGATGACACAGCACTTATGTAGATTACAACAGGTAGCTTAGTTTGAATAGCAAAGGTTTTGAAGTTGTATATGCCCATGATCACGTATCTTACATTGTATCTGCGTTGTATCACAAGGAAGGAACGCAACACCCCTTTAGGAGTAACATTCAATAATACTGAAAGCTACTGCTGTAGTGCTGAACAATCCGCAAAAGACATCTTTTCTAATGTATGAGAAAATACACTAGGTAGTATTTTGTTCTGTCCAATATAAAACTACTCTTTCAAGACAATACAACCATTGAAAATGACTACTTTCATACTTCTTTTCGAAAGTGTAGCTTGCTTCTACGGCTTCTAAAAATCATGGTTTAGCCATATGAAAGAAGACAATGATTACCGTAAGTAGAGAGAGGAGAAAGAAACACGAGTCAAAAAGAAAAAAACATGATAAACATAATGGTAAGAAAAGATAGTTGCGTAGAAAGGATAGCAACCTAGCTTTTTCCAATATTAAAACAGAGTTACCGTGATAAAAATGATGACGATGATGATTATGATGATGATGATTAAAAATAATAAAAATAAGAAAGAAAACAAAACTGTAATTTTGTAATATTCGATATTCAAGGAATTCTTAAAATAGATTGTGACACGGCAATAATTACCTTTTTTCTGTCGCCAAGTATTGAAAACAACATTTTCAGAATGAAATAAATAAATGAACTCCTGGATGACAAATGCATGTGTCAGGTTCCAATCTCTGGCGAAACAGCGCCTGCGGCTGGCGGGGGAGGGGAGTGGAGGGGCGGGTGGGCGTGTCGCGGGCGCCCCGCGGGGGTCCCGCCCGCAGCGCGGCCGTCGCGCCTGATCGGCGTCACCCGCGGCGCGGCGCTGGCGGCCCCGGCATGCGGACGCGGCCACTGGCACGCGGGCGCCCCAGGCATCAGATGGCCACGCCTTCCGGTGTTCTTAGCAGAAGGAGACTTTTTCCTTCGCTTCTTTCACCTATATACCTTCTCTTGTTTACTTACTACCTTTACATAGAATTCGAGTAACTTGCGTCCATTCATATGTCCGTCTGTCCCTGCCTCCACCGTCCACCCGTCCGTAAGTCCGTCCGTAAGTCCGTCCGTAAGTCCGTCCGTAAGTCCGTCCGTAAGTCCGTCCGTAAGTCCGTCCGTAAGTCCGTCCGTAAGTCCGTCCGTAAGTCCGCCCGAAAGTCCGCCCGAAAGTCCGCCCGAAAGTCCGCCCGAAAGTCCGCCCGAAAGTCCGCCCGAAAGTCCGCCCGAAAGTCCGCCCGAAAGTCCGCCCGAAAGTCCGCCCGAAAGTCCGCCCGAAAGTCTGCCCGAAAGTCCGCCCGAAAGTCCGTCCGAAAATTCGCTCGTCACTCTCGTTAGGCCCGTTTATTAATAGAGGCAAATAAGGTGTCATTCAACGCGTCTCCTGATAGGGATAAGGAACTTATTATTGGTTTGAGGATCCGTCCAGATGGTTCTAAGAGATTTCTCCTAAAATGTATATTTTTTCGTTTTTATGCGACTAAAACGTGAATTAAGCGATTAAGTTGTTATGGATCGATAGCTCATTTGATGACTCTTAATGTGGAAAATCGATTGGCACTGGTTTTATTCAGGTCAATTTGTAACATTCAGTCAAAAGTATGTTTTTTGGGAGTTTCAAGACTTTAGTGAAACACTAATAATTATTACAATTACTGTCATGACCTGAATTCACAGGTCATGATTCATAAGTTGGAAAATATTTAAACCTAAATATGTGAGGAAATATAAATTTAAAAAATGTACTTCTGACAATGAATTTTATGCATAGAAAAATAATACGCCTTCCAATACTTAAAAACGCGAAATGATTTGATTTCTAGCACGTATTAAAACATAAATCAGCTAACCCAAATATTGCAATAAAATTTGCGTTAATAATCAATTACTAAGATCGTAAGATTATTTTAAAACAATTGCATTTTTAGGAGCTTTGTAGTATATATTTCCTAAATTATTTTCTGTGTTAGTGTTTACCATTGATATGAAGTCAAGCTGTTAGAGGTTGGGTATTTGTTAACGTGAGAATAACTGTATCAAGTTCTATGACTCATTGATCAAAATGAAACGGAAATTAAGAATTTGTGGGAACAAGGTTGTTCGTGATGATACTCGTATGTCCTGAACACGATTAAATGCACTATTAACACGATGTTGGCTTTGTGCGCTTCGTCGCCAGTCAACCACTGAAGCTTTCGTTCGAAATTGCCACCACCATGCCAAGAGAGCGCTCACCGGGATTAGCAATGCAACTGTGATGACAGCTGAATGACGTTTGCTTGGTAGCTGTGATGACTGTGATTAGGTTTACGAGCACCGTATTCTGGAATGGGTAATGACCGTAGTCCGAAAAAAGATCCGACAAGAAGAATTGCGTTTAATATTTTTTGTATTAAAAAAATTCTTAATATAATTTTGATAGATAATAATCACTTACTACGTTCCAGAATGAAAAATCAGACATCTGAATGTTTAAATTTACTTTTTATTTAGAACCTTAATACTAGTAGAAATTTTAAACAGATGAAAATATTTTTCAGATAATTTAAAACGTGAGCGACGTCACATTCAGCTAATAGCTTTGTATTTTCTTTAATTCTTCGATTGAACTTGTGATGATTAGTCAGGAACTTAAAGATTGTCCGGACTGGGGCGATGCCTTACTGGGTGAGATACTTGAAAGGAAAATTCCCCGCAAACCGTCATGTAGGTCGGCGCCAGATCTCAACATTCAGTGGAGGGAGGATCACCGTGGCCCCCGGGATAAATAATTCACTTCACTAACAAGACTAATGGCCATATCAGTTGACGTGCCCGGACACATCGATCGATCAAACAATCAATCAAAAACTCCACTCCACGGAGGTATCACAGTAGCTCTGCATTTGCAATTCTAAACTCTCGCGATTTATCAGAGGAGGCAGAACAATTTTATTGATTATACTCTAAGTTCAATAATTGTTCAAATTCAATAATAAATAAATAATCCAATAATTCGAAATATCATAGTGTGGATGGTATAGCATACATATAATCCAACAGCGTTATCCCTAAATGTTTGACTAAGGAGTTGTTTCGATTGTGCATAACTAAACTGAAAAAATATAAACAACTTGCTGTTATTTCAAGCTTAATATATTTTCACTTTTATCAATATTTTTACCACAAAAGATGAAGTACTAGAAAATTCTTCCGTGCTCGCTGCGAATGAAAGTGCAGTAGGAGTGTCTTGAAAAATGCTTCGGGTGTCGAAATGTGAGTCATTGCGGGTGTGTAGCACATGTCCGTGTGCAAGGCCCCGTTTCACGCCGTTCCACACCTCTCTGCCATGGAGCTAATGTTGTCCGCGTCGTGACAGACACTCACAGATGCCATAATCCCTGCGTCATACACCTTGCCCCTTGACCCCTGACTTCATAATGTGTGTGTGTGCGGGCCAGGTAATATAACGTCTACATTAGCGACATCGACCAGAAGAAAAAACAAAATGCATCGAGATATGACGCAAGACGCGAATTGGATCAGCGATTATTGGTGTCAAGTCCGCAAGAAGTATTACGCCACGAGCACATTTGCAAATTTTCCTTGACATAATTGAGAGCAACTCGACTTGGAACGTGTTCGTCGTTAACCTCACGTCGCATTCATTATTCTACAAAAAATATTTTGATGTGACTTGCTACGAAATCAGAAGGAAAGAAGTATATACGATTATGGCTGTATCTATTGTGACTGTGCTACTGCTATTGAAATTTGAGTCATAATCATTCAGCAGATCAAAAATAGCACAGTGAGGATCCCACAGTTCGCCACACGAATCTCTAAAGGAAACGTTATTTTTCATTGGAAAAATAATGTTCCCTTTAGAGAATGTCTTGAAAGTTTTAATTTTTACAATGGCTTTAAGACCGGGAAAATAGCATTAACCTATTTTAAGGATTGATTGCTCTACTATCTATATATTCCAGATAGAACCGATTACCAACCACATTATTTTTTTACCCACCCACTTCTTCCAAAACATACTAAATATACCCAAACTAACACCACTAAGACTGCCATAACCCAACTCACAGAACCCGCATTAAAAATAAATTTCCTTTCCATACTTTCCTAAATAAATTCTCAGATCTTGATCCAAAGTAGAGATATTGTACCAAGATACCTCTACCACCCTAGTAGTACTGTAAGCAGTATTTTAAGATTTGTAAGATTATTGTTAGTTAATAGTAAGTAGATATTAGCAACTATAACAAATGTAGAGTGTATTAACACTAATCTTTGTATTGTAAAGAAAATAAATAAATAATAAACTTTCTGTATATTTTTGAACTGCGAACACGAGGACAATATGATTCATAAAGTCATGGAGAAGAGGGATGTACTTCATCTGATAAGAGAGATGAGAACAAAATGACCTAAACCTTCATGTCGAATCAGACAATATATTTTATAGGGTCCTAAGTGTTTTGCATTAATTACATTCATTCAATTCTTATTTATTATTACTTGCAATGTAAGAAATATATTGTAATTACTGATGCTGCTGATACTACACTGACTTTCAGTTGGTAATAAAAGTTAAGAAATCTCAAAGAGCAATTTTTTCTCCTCCAAATATTCTTAGAGAATTTCAGTGGTTGTCCACGCGAGAAATGAGATTTACATCCTCTTCCTTTGCCAGTTAAGAACTAGAATATTTCCTGTTTGCCGAGCGACCATCCGATGCAAGTTTTCCCGGATCTTTTGCCTGCCATCAAGTGGCATATTCGCATTGGCGCGTTACTCCACAGCTATAATTCAAGCTGAAAGCAAAAGTGAAAAGACGTCATTAATGCACAGAGAGCAGGTGTGGAACGCGGACAGGGCAGCGATGAGTTCGTGGCACGCTTCGTTTCGTTCCACTCGGCGGCATTGCGACCTCTACGGAGGCGGCGGTAAAGGCCGAAGTAGAGGCAGACGAGGCGCTGGTCGTGGAGGGGGTTGCGAACGTAGACATGGTTGCGGAGGAGGATGCAGATGCGTACACGGATGCGAATGTGGATTTGGAAGTGGAGGTGGGGGATATGGACGTGGACATGGATGTGGACGTGGACGTGAACGAGAACGTAGACGTGGATGTGGACGTGGACGAGGACGAGGTCGTGGTCATGGACGTGGACGTGGAAGGGGAGGTGGATGCGGATATACATGTGGACGTGGACATGTATGTAGATGTGGATGTGGACGTGGACGTGGACGTGGACGTGGACGTGGATGTGGACGTGGATGTGGACGTGGATGTGGATTTGGATGTGAACATGGAAGTGCACATGGAAGTCGAGGTGGAGGTGACTGCGATTAAGGATGTGCATTTGATTTTGGACGTGAATGTGGACGTGGAGGTGGACATGAAGTTGGAGAAGAGGAGGTGGACGAGGACGAGGCGGTAACGGAGGCGAAGTAGCAGTTAGGAGAGGTGGTGGCGGTGGCCACGGATGCAAAGGCGGATGCGGTCGTGACGGGCAGAGCAAGCGGAGTTTGACCACATCGTGACAGGCTCCCTCGCAGACGCATTACTCAACCGTCGCGACGGTGGGTGCAGGGCGTCGCGGATTAGATCGCCGCCGCGGAGGCGTCGCAGCGCAGCATGAGGAGACGTGAGATGTCGGAGGAGGTCGGAGGGAGGTGACGGTGCGCTCGCGGAGGCTGGAGTGAGCCTCAGAAAGGGAATGAAGCATTACCGATATACTGGGAAGTGGTTATGCCAGTTGAGCTAAAGAAGGATAAATGGGAAGGGAAGAAACAATTCGCTGAATTCATGAAAAAGTTTGTGGTACGGACATTGGAGATACATAAAGAGCTAACGACAATGCACTCAAGCGGTTAATGTGGTTGATGATAAAGTTTTTTCATATACTTAAGGTACAGTTTGTCATTGAAATTGTTTAGTAATGTAACATTCAGGTAAGGTCCAAAAAAGTTTTATTGACCATCACCTTATAGTTTCTATTAGTTACGTATCTTTACATTAACGTTACGTTTCCGAGATTAATTTTCTCCAAAAAAAACCTCTAAAACGTAATGCTAATGTAAAGATATGTAACTAACAGAAACAATAAGGTGATTGTCAATAAAAATGATCATAACTTTGCCCTGACAAAGTTGTTGATAAAGAAGTCGGTGGGATCGTGATATGAGAGATGACGCCGAGGAAGCTGAAGAAAGATTCCACGATGCTAAATCAAACGAAGTAAATTTCACAGACATTGTGGTATCATGTTGGCCACGACGGCATTGAAAAACTGAAGCAAACAAATTTGGAATTATATTCCGTTTTGAAACCACATGTAAATATCCTAACGATAGGTGAAGAATGTCACAAAAGCTATCCAAGACATAGAGGCGATAAATATGATAAAGATGTTCCTACAGACTTGTAAAAACTGCCCAACTGGTAAAAAATATTCTAAAATTGAAAGACATGGGAAAGACATGGCGTATTACATCAGGAATTTAGCATTTTTAAACTTTTTATTTTTATAAACATCACACTCTAATTTTACAGATTAGTAAGCAATGTTCTTTTCCCCTAAACTACTTTGAAATCAAATTTGTTCTAATATCTAGCACATTAGTGCCCTCTTAGTTTCAAATTGAATTTAAAAACGCACTTCTTGTGTTGGTAGGTGTTATTTTAGTCCTTAGTTCTTAAAACACCTTGTCACCTCACTTTACATTAGTTCGAAACGTTTCGTTCTCTTCAATCTTGTCACTAGGTTTCTTGAAAATACAGGAACATAAAAAGAGGTGGAGACCCCAACGCGTGGGGGTTCAGAGCCCTCGGCGCCAGATGGCAGGTGGCGTGTGGCGACGGCCGAGCGGGTGGGGCGCGGCGGCGGGTCCTCGCGGAGCGTGGCGGATCAGATCGTGCGGCGGCGGGGGCGGGGCCATACGCCACCTGACAATGCAGCGGCAGATAGCGGCGGCGTCAATCACTGCGGCGGCGGGGGCCCGCGGGCGGCCGCGGGGGCTGTGACCCCTCGGACGGTGGCGCGTGCCAAACGCAGGCAGGCCTCGGCCGAGCAGGGAGCGCGACACACGACTTCCCAATCACGTCCACTTGCACCGACTTTAACTTTTTATGTTGCCGAGTTTGAAGTAAAAAGAAAGAAAAGATGAAGAAAGGAAGAAAATAGAAGATAAATTAAAAAGAAAAAAAGAAAAATAAAGAAATTGAAATCAAGAAGGGAAAGAAAGGAAAGAGAGAAAGATAAATCAAGAAAGAAAATGAAAGCTAGATAAGGAAGAAAGAGAAATCAACAAAGGAATGAAAGAAAAAGAAATAAGCAAAAGAATGAAAGAAAAGCAAGATAAATCGAGAAAGAAAATAAAGAAAGAGAAAGGATAGAAGAAATGTTTATTTGAAGACGTTTTTCGTTGTAAATTACTTATTTTCTCGACTGCCATAATAAATGTAGTTGCAACTGACCAGTTGAAGCTTTTAGACCATTAGGCTCTTGGTTCGAATCACGACAGTAGTAGGATTTGATAGCTGCTGCTGCCTGGGTGAGGATTCTACAGGCTGACTCTCGTCGCCTTATTCCAAACGCTCTTCGAAGAAGTTACCGAAACAATGATCAACGATCAAAAGGCCCGAGCAGTCTGCCCTTCCATCTCTCGTGGCCGATCCTATCCTTAGGGGCATTTGACCCCTTCACCTGAATGAGCCCACCGCTCATTGATCGAGAAAATCTCCAACATCTCGGTGATATGATCAGCTGGGAGTCCTACGAGACAAAATTGTTGCGTACAAACCAAAAATTACTAATTTTTTTAAAAATATTTTAAGCTCGGTTTCTCCATGATGGCGTTTCCTACTGATGAGATGGCTTTACTAAGAGGAACTAGGGTTCGTCTTGATAAGCTATACTTTTTTTAAAATTCTGGAGCCTTTTAACCTTTTTAATATTTGTGACAGATTTTTTCATTTCCTCTTAATGCCAATAATCGACAGTAGTTAGACAACAGTTAGCTAAAGTTTAAAAAATCAAGTTAGTACTACACAATATGTTTGGACTAATGTTTGCAAATATTCTTAAACGATCTTTACAGTGTTTAGGTTTGTGATTTTCTAACTGTTCGATATTACGTCAGAGGTTGTTTGGATTTTTAAAAATATCATACAAATTGGATTTCATTTGTTCTTTGTTAGTAGCAAAGAATGGCAGATACCGCAAACATTTGATCAACTAAAATAGAGGTAACTCTTCATCGCGCGACGTGACAAAAATGTTATGTTGACTTTCTCAGTCATAAGTTCAGACACACTTTTATACTTAATTCATGACATTTATAAACTTATGAAACACTCTACGTCAAACCGCATCTAGGAATTAGTAGGTGGTGCCTTGACGTTTCCATATATAGTGGCTATAAGTAACTGTTCCTCTTTGCTTATCTTGGAAACAACTGTGAACTTTCACTGCGATGGTGATTTTTTCGATACTTTCATAAAACGAACAATAAAACGTTATGAATTGCCATGAAAGAATGCTGTAAAAGCGAGAGTAAATTTTAGTCATTTTCTGATACGTTCAACCTTTAATAATAAGAAAATTGTTTATATTGTAACATTATAGTTTCTGTATAATAATGAAATGCTTTCAATGAACCTACAAAACTTAAGCGACAATATTGAAACAAGCAAATTATTTTATTCCTGATCAAGATCAAACATAACTTATGATAATCTAATGAACTTCACTGGTAGGCCGCCACAAAGTTCATCTGCTTCGATAGTCTGCTAAATGGGTCGTTAATACGAGTAACATCACTTCAAGGATTTGTGTAGAACAGTTAAGGTCGGATTACAAAAGCTGTGAACATGGATATAAGCAATGGATATCAGTAATAAGGTTATATTATTATAATAAAGAAATTGCTCTTCCATATGGATGCAGCATATATCACGAGTAATAAACGTAATGTGAACATAGTCCTTTGTTTACTAATAGGATAGTGTTGCAAATCTGTTTTGCTCTTTTGTGATCTTGTCATTTATTATTCAAATAATGAAGTAACATGCATTTTCAATTACACGTTGTGTGATTAAGCACATTTCAAAGTATATATTCATTATTTTACTAAGTGAAAATAGTAATAAAAAGACCATGTATATACTCGTGAAATACAGTACTATACTTCGATTTTTTAGTCCCCGATGACATTAGGTCATTGTTACACCTCTAGCCTCATAAAATGAATATTTTTAACAGTGGTAAGCACATTCCCGAGGCTATAATCCCTTTTGAGAAGAAATGAATTAAAAAGAGTCATTTTATAATGCAGAAGGTGTAACAATTACCTAATATCAACGGCCACTTTAAAAAAATCAAAGATTAAGAAAACGAAGCCAACATGTTTTTTATTATGATGTATAAACGACAAAATCTGAAAACGAGCAAATCTTTTCAAAAAATCATCAGTTTCTTTTGTTTAAAAAAAGATATTTTAATGTTCACTATACCTTTCTATTTATTATATAATCACCGAGATTTAGAAATTAAAATATTATTTGCTCAATCTTATTTGCGCATACGTTGTTCTTTTTGGATGTTACGTCGCCATCTTGGACTTGCTGGGTCACGATTTCCTTCGTTCTCTATTCGCGCGCTACAAGCCCCAATAAGGCTCAACAGCTGAATATCTGCCAACTGATCTTGTTTGATCTGATGCTCGGAAACAGCTTCGCATCGACAGCAAGCGAACGCTAATAGAAGGGTGACGCGGGCGGTGGTGAGATCTGTAGATGTCTGATTCTATACACATACTGAGAGCATTCGCATTGGCGGTGCTTGGGGCTACGGGTGCTTTCAACAAGAGCGAAGCAGGAGGAAGCCAACACGTGCATTACCGCGGTCGCGATTGCTTCGCTCACAGCACGCTCACCGCTCGTCAGCTGATGATCATGCCGCTGGAATTAGTAGTAAACAGTTAAAGAATTAAATAACCGTTTCTAGAAAGCCTTTAGGCAGGCACTTTCAGATCATTAATTAAATGGACTTAATAGGACTTACGATACGTTATTTGTATATTTTATAATCACTTTCAGACAATTGTAATTCTTGAATTAAACATGCAATAATGATATAAGGAAACGTTTCCACAATGAATATCGCGAATTTGCAATAATCAATAATCAATAAAAATATTAACTATTTGAGCACTGAATCAAAAATATTAAGTGCAAATTAATGCTTGCATTTTATCATTAATCCTTACATAGTAATCGAGTAAAATGCGTCCACTTCCGGTCCACCAATCGAGACAAGAAAAGTGTCATTGGACGCATCTCAATTTCCTGATGGGGAACTGATCATTTTTTGTGGTATTAATTAAGAAATTTCTAAGAAATATCTCTAAAAAGAGCTTCTTAGTGTTTTTAATCTCTAAAATGCATTGTTGGTGACAGCAGCCTCCGGAATAATATAGATATTCCGGCTATATTCTGGAATAATTGTAGAAAAACACGTGTTTTCGATAGTTTTCATGCACCTACGAGTACACCGGTGAAGAGCTAAATTAGCAATTATTTCTTTGCCGCATTTTCATGAATTGTTATGACTTCATTCGTTATGTTGATGATAATTCAACCTAATTTTGTAATGAAACAAAATGTAAAGAAAACAAACTTGTCCGGCGAAACTCGTGTTTCTACGATAAGTCGACCTAATAGATATGGTAGCGGTCGCCGTTTGAATTTGCTGGCGGCTTCTGATATCGATTGTACTGTAAAATGAAAACGCAACAAATCTAATTGCAGTTATTCATAATTTTCAATCCTGAATCTACTCTTAAACATGAGTATCACATCGCAAACGTGGCAGAATTCTGCAAGATTCCTTAAAACCATAAGAGAAACAATCCCAATTAGATTTATGTATTCTGTCCTTTCTGCCCTTCACATATCATACGTCGCTCATCTGGTAGAATTATCCACTGCCGTACGAAGCGTTTTCTGTGGGCAAGGGAGGAAAGATCAGATCCACGAAGAGATCACAGCCACCGCTGCCAACATCCCTATTTGCAGGCCGCTCTCTAAATTCAATTGTGTATGATTGACAGCCGATATGTCAACAATATTACTTGTATAGTAATTTATAACTTTTATTCCATGATCCCAAATTAAACGTCTCGAGTCCGTGAGAACCCTGCATCATTCTACAAAGCACGCATCACGAGAGCGAGATTCAGGACGTGGGGTACCAATGGGCCACATCACGTCCGCGCGTTTTGTTCCTCGTGCTCACGCCCGTGTATCGTCGCTCACGCGGGGAGCCCGCGGCGGCGCTGTGTCCGGCGAAACCAGTGTTCCTGCGATATGTCGACCTAATGGATATGGCCGCGGCCGCCTCCGAATTTGCTGGCGGCTCTCTAAAGTCAATTGTGTATGATTGACAACCGAGATGTCAACAATATTACTTGTATAGTTATGTATAACTTTTATTCCATAATCCCAAATTAAACATCTCGAATCTGTGAGAACCCTGCATCATTCTACAAAGCACGCATCATGAGCGCGAGATTCAGGACGTGGTCCACCAATAGGCCACATCACGTCCGCGCGTTTTGTTCCTCGTGCTCACGCCCGTGTATCGTCGCTCACGCGGGCAGCCCTCGGCGGCGCTGTGTCCGGCGAAACCAGTGTTCCTGCGATATGTCGACCTAATGGATATGGCCGCGGCCGCCTCCGAATTTGCTGGCGGCTCTCTGTTTTGTGGTCTCGCGCGCGGACGTGTCCTGCGTTCTGACCGAAGACTTACAGAGGAGCCTTGCCTTTCGTCGGGGCGATCGGCTGGAAAACCGGCCTCAAAATGCGCTTGAGAAATTTTCGAGAAATATTACATGGTGTAGAGATATTGGGTTGCTGGTTGTTGATCTCTGCGCGAGATGAGGTGGTTTGGTAATTGCGGACTTTTATCCGTGTACGGCGAATCAGTGAGGATGTTACCTTGATTTCGGTGTAAGGTGACTGTTAGGAGATTTCGAAACGTTGATGTTGTGTTGCTCAAATTTCAGAATGTTCTTCTGTGGTGGACTTTACACTACATAGAGTCTATTAATATTTTCTATTTGAATTAATTATTTTTCACCTCTGGAGCCTTTGTTAGGTTCCCCTGACCCTTCAGGAAAATAATCAATGTCTTTCTAAAATATCCTTATGGTGTACATTATTTCTGTAGGTTTGTATAATCACTTTTCTCAACATCTGCATCATGTACCTTCATGATTAGTATAGTTTTTTAATACGGTTCAAGTGCTTAAATAATTTATTTATAATTTCTTTCCTCAGGTATATGTTCAAAAATGCGTATGTGTGGTAAGTCAGGGAGAAATTGCGTTGTTATTTTGAGAAAATGTCGAAAATCAAGAATACATTATTTAATGATTATATACGGAAACAGAGTAATTGAATTCTTTGCTTTAATTTCATTTTTGCCTACGTATAAAATACCTACTGTACATACTTTATTGTTGATAGTTGAAACAATATAGAAATATATCTTATCTCTCATTTAATTATATTTTCTTTTAAGTAGTCACTTCTCTTCTCTCAATCACAAAACGAATTATTTATTTTTGTATAAGATATCTGAATTTTTCTTGCATAATTCAAATACGAATTAATTTTTCCATTTTAACCCCTCATGTATTTATGATAAGATTAATCAATAAAGTTTCTGATGTTTTGTACATGTTTCACTTTGAGGAATAGTGGGTCCTCCGAGTAATTTATATAAATTTTACTTCTCAATTTAAGTCTTGTTTGAGAAAACGTTGAACACGGGAAAGATGCTTATGAATCGTCATTGAAACTAACAGTAAACCTCACAGCGACTCTCTTCCGCGCGTGTTAAAATATACACGCGCAGTCCTCGAAGATAAAATACCAGTTTCTCTCAGTGCCGCCACCACCCGATGTCCTCGCTTAAGTGCTGTATAATTTTCTGATTTAAATCGGGCTCTAATTTTACATTATTTCATATTTTCCGGTCGAGCGGTAGATTAGATCGCGGCGCTGTTTCCCGCGGCGACTGTGACGGCGTTGATGGTAGAGGTACAGAGCAGTGGTCGGAGAGAGATTCATGCTGGGAAAACTAAATCCAAAGAATAATGTTGGATGGTTAGTGATTCCAGGAGCGTCAACTACTGAGGTCATTAGTCCTGTAGTTTAGTGCATGTTTTTTTCATCGGGTGGTGGGGGTGATCTTCCCCTGCTGAATGGCGAGATCCGACACCGACCTGCCGTCTGCTACCGGGGTTTCCCGTAACCAGGTATCTCCCACTAGCGAGTCACCGTCCAACTCGGGACAAGCTCTAAGCTCCAAACCGGTCTCCCGGCATGTGTGGTAGCATCTTAGAGTAAGTGTGTGTAAGTAAGGGATGAAGACGGGACAAGGAAAAGGAAGGAAAGATCGCGTGAGATCACTGGCCCGTTTGTTAGAGTATTGCTCCAGCATTTGCATGGTGTTGTTCGGAGAAACCACGGAAAATTATCCATCAGAACTCTAGAATTCTCCTCCGGATAACGACTGAATTCGACCTAGCTGACAAGCAAGTGTCGAACTTCCTGTCGCCGTCGGGACTCGATCACACGACCTCCCGGTGAGAGGCACTGCAGTGACATCAGTTGATGCACTAAGTCGGGACTCGATCATAGGACCTCCCAGTGAGAGGCACTGCAGTGACATCAGGTGATGCACTAAGCCACCTCTCCTTGTAAGAAAGATGTTGTAATAGCTGTAGTACTAGTATCCAATGCGCGCAGAATTAGATGAAAATTATGTAGTCGCCGGCATATGAGAGCCGGCAATGGTTTTCGTAGATACCCAGAAACTGAGAAAAACTCCAAAAACATAGAAACGCTTTCGATTTTGTCTAAAAATGTGAATAACTGTTTTACTGAATAAATAAGCAATGGTCATGCAGCAATCGTCAAGGTTATTTTTGTTTAAAATATTTCATTTATTGCACTGTTACACAAGAGGATTTTATTTGTTGTAATCGAGCAGTGTGAGTGCTACTATTTGAGTAAATATTCGTGTAGATTTATTCAATAGCATTTTTGCTGCTGCGAGATACCAACTTGTTGTTAGGTGGTTTTTAATAAAAGTACTATTATCTGCAATATTATATTAATATTTTTATTTCACTCTAGAAACTTTTGCTTCCTAGTTGCTGCTATGTCCTAAAACGCTATGGATTCGCGAACTTTCTTTTTTTAATCTTTGGTCGCACATATTGTACCCGCGTAATTATTTGAGTTGTACAAGTGTGATTTTTCTCAACTTAACGTAATTATCCACCATTTGTCTAAGGTCAACAAGGTATACATGTGCTACCCCTCCCTTCTCAGACAGAACAAAAATTCGTGATCGACTAATGTCAACATATGACGACTTCACGCAGCGCATGACTCCATCTCTAAACTTGACAATGCGCTTTGAAAATATTTGGTTCGGTTTGGTATTTCCTGTTTTGATTTGAATATTCTCTTATATGATTTAATGCAATTATTTGGCCGTACTCCAAATATCAACACATCCCGTCATGGCGCAAAGTTGTATTGCGTAGCGCACGTCCGCGGAAGGTTGAGCGTTCATGAGATGGATATGGACATGTAACAACGTAACGTTACGCAAAGCTATCACGTATCATATGGACGTCACAACGTAACTACAACATTGTAACGTGGGGCCGTTAGATCGGAACTTTCCGCCAACCAACGAAACACTTCGATATCGTGATCCAATGTTACGATTTTGTGCTTACGGTATGTCGTCAAGCGATAGAGTTCCTTTTCTATACATTGTTGCATGCTTGCAACAACCATTTGCACCGAATCCGTCAGCGTAACTGTACGGCCGGCTGTTCTGTTCGGTAGTTTTCCGTGGGTTCTCCGATTAATACCAGGCGTATGTCGCAGCAGTACCCTAACAAAAGGGGCCACGATCTTGCCTGCTCCTTTCGATCTCGCCTCCTTCCTTGCCCTATCCTCACCTCTCACACACACACACTTACCACAACACTACCACATATACCTGGAGACCGGTCGGTAGCTTAGAGCTGGTCCCGCCCCGGGGCGGTGCCCCGCAGGTGGGAGATATCTGGTTGGGGACACACCCTGAGCCGACAGGAAGGTCGGCGTCGGATCTCACCCTCCAGCGAGGAAAGGACACAGCCACATCCCGAGAAAAAAGCATGCATTACACTTACGGGACCAATGACCTTAGCAGTTTGCGTCCGTAATCACTAATCAATCGATCAAATGAAAATCGCATCTTATTTCCTGCTCAGCTTCAAACATTTGTCCCGTTGGACTCGCGGCTGCGACCACTGCCGCGGGAGGAGCGGCGGTGTCGGCCGTCGGTGTCTGCTCTCGCGCCGGTAGCAGACGCGCCGCGGCCGATCGGGCGTGCGAGCCCGCCGCCTCCGCCGCCACCACCTGTTATTTTAATATCGGGATTTATAGGGCCTCTTATCGCGCTGGGGGCGGCGGGCGCCGCCGCCCACCCGCCCGCCGCTCCTGTGTTCGTAATTACTCCGCTGGCCTCGCGCAGGGCTGCGCCACCGTCGCCAAGCGTGGCTCCTCTGCGGCAACACGTTTCCTGCTCTGCGGTTTCTTGGATTGGGGAGTATTAACTGACATAGTGAAGTAACGGGCCGTACCACCTCAATTTCAAGAGGTATCGTGTTTCCACGTAATTGACCGGCACTCGCATTGCTGTCTTATAGTCTCATCGCATCGATTTCTAGACTGTTTATTTGGGTATTTTGGAACATACATGTACAGCTGCTGCTGCCGACTTGATGTTTTAAGATGATGTTTTCCTAGTTATTTGTGAGTCAGTAAGTCATTTCTTAATTATCTCACTCTCTTGGTTGGCTGTCTTAGAATAGATTCCCTCTTTGTGTTTTCAAATCTCGTCTAATTCCTTGTACGTTTTGATACATCTCTAGTTACGCGCATTTGAGGAATAAACAATTGGAAAAAATAATGTTGATCAAGTGTTTTAATAAAATTACAGCTGTAGTTTTACCCCAGAGAAAATAATATTTCTGTTTGAAAATTAGAAAAAAATCTTCACTTCAAATATAAATTTTACGTTAGAGGCATTGTTATTTTCTGTAAATTACCTATTGAATTTAATATGCTGTCTCTTTGGTGTACTTTTAATATTCTCAGAGGATGTTATGTGCAGAAATTGTGAGCAATATTTATTTTAAAATGCTTCCAATTTCTGATCTACATCCGCTGGATGAATACGGTCTCATGAATTCAATATCCAATAAATTGTGTCACAGCTTGTAAGTGAAGACATTATTCGCTATTACATGGATAATATTACCTGTGTTGCTTGCTAAAACCCTATCCTTATTTGGCGTATAAATATGAAAATGTGATAATTGCCAACTTCCCTTATTAATACTGTTTATGAAAAATAATAACTTTACATAGTACTTAACAAACGAAAAGCCTTTATGCCTACAAGTAAAAGAAATAGACTAATGAAAAATAATTAAATGTTTTAAAGGGGTACATATTCCCATAATATAGAATGGATATCGGTTATAGCCTCATAACATCGCTCCATAATTGCAGATGTTTTCAGTTCACAACATAATATTCAATTCTTTTTTCTCAGTTTGAAACTCGATTGTGTCATCAGAATTTGTGTGGTCTAAGTAATAAACCGATGCGAGGAAGCAGATATTAATTCCTTAATATTCCGTCCCAGCAATATAACGCGTCAGAGAGCTACCTTTCTACACATTTTGTTGAGCGTAATTGTTACTACTTTTATTTTGAGAGGCTGTTATTAAGCGAACGAGTAATTACTAAGTCTAGATGAATGACGCAGTAATAGGAATAAAGTGGACTACATTAACGAGCATGCTGAAAGAAACAAAACAAATTTACATCCTGGACAATGACGGATTCAATTCTGGGGCCGAAATTTCGGTCTAATTTCATATGATGATACTCATATCATTATCAAAAACGAAACATTCAACTATTAATGCACGCCAGAACCACATTCATAGAGGTTTATGATGAAAAAAGAGAATTTAAAAAAATATTTTAACCACAGTACCAAGAATTTGTTTGCAGTATCTTTCAAAGCCTTCAGGTTTGAATTCGATGAAGCTTGTCAAAAGAATGGAGATAATATTTTATGATAAATATGCTTCTGCATTAATTATAATGCCAGTTTGTATTATTGATTATTATAAAAACAATTTAAAATTTATAAATTGATAAAGAAGTTCCAAGAACAATTTTTAGGTAATAAAGGGACAATATCATGGAGTTCGATCATTGCCATACTAAATAAGTAAAATTTGATGAACTGGAGAACGAAAGGAGATGAAGAGTGGACCTCATGGCAATATTTGAGACGACTAGAGAAAGTGTAACAAAGGGACGAGTGGCCAAAGTAGTTGCGATCAGTTAATGTGTTTAACTGTTGCAAATATTGTGAAATGAACAACTTTTTACACAACAAAAATTACGTACGGGTGGCAACTTTTCAACTGTTGTCTATGGTGAGTTTGTTGTAATTCACAAAATGGATCTGTATCGACGGTGGTGGTGAGTGACGAGTGGTAGATAGTAGGCGATTGGCAGATACCGAGTTCGATACCGGTACATGCTAGAAATTTACTTAACATCGATGAGTTTGTGGCGCCTGCCGGAATCGGTTTCGAAGACCCACTGTTCTGATCAGAGGTTTTCCCGATCACTTCCAGGCGACATACTTTACACACAGGCCGGCGCAACACTTTACAATAGGCCGGAGAGTACGTCTCGGCCTAACACACCCTTTCGTGAGCAGCATACGCCTTGTTGAGGCTTTGCGAACCTTACAACACCCCGGGACCACCGCTCTGCAAAATAAAAGATAGATAAGTTTAGTGTCTACTATGAAAACAAAGGAATCCAATTAATGGTTCATTAACAGCACATAATTTCTCCCATTATTTGTAACTGCTCGCATTATTTTCAGCACGTACAGACAAGCAAAGATAAATTCGCAAATGAACATCCAGAACTAAAGCCATCCAATATATCACATTAAGAATGCATTTTAAATCGATATCAAGGACACACAAAACATGAATTCTGACAATTTAATGTGTTAGAGGAAGTAATTTACTGTAAGTATGGAAAATATTTATCCACGTTTTCGTTACCTGAGCCCGGCAATAACAGTTTTTGTATAAAAAAAATTCGCCTCTTTTTCGCAGTATTACAATACGCTCTCTATACTGCGTAAACAGTAATGATAAAGTAAATATTACTCTAAAACACATTATGAGCCGTGACTTAATATTGAATGAAATAATGGAAGTCAACTTTAGATAGGTAAAAAATAAATTATTTTCCACAATGGATTTGTTTCGTACCTTACAATTACGATGCACGTTACATCAATGCTTGACGAAGATGAATTACATTATTTTATCCATTATCAACATCACATCGGAATTTACACAACACGAATTAATATTAATTAATCTCTCTAATTTATTCAATTTTTTCGTCTTTTTTTTTACATTTTAAATAAATGAATTTTTTACATTTTAAATAAATGAATGAGGAAAATCTAAAAAAAAGTTCAACCTTGCCAAAATAACGACCAACGTAGGAATTGACGAATTTTCTATTGATCTCCGTAATTGAAACCGCTGCAGACGGATGCAACGCGGGGTTTTAAACGGGTTGTGGAGCGCCCTGCTCACGTTACGTATTGAGGCGTCCACTCACCCGCGTCGGAGCTCGGGGCTTCGATTTGCTCCTAGAGAGAAACCCGACGCCGAAAGCCTTTCATGCGTCAGAATTCGTGACTGCGGCGAAATTAGGCGTGGAGATTTCCATTCTATTAGGACACTCACGCTCCAGTTTAAGTACTCGCCCTTGAAATAATAGCGGGATCAGCGTCGCGAATGATTCAGGCGATGTGTATGATGAATATTAAGAGTTTACGTCGCAAGCTAATGCTGATTGAGCTAGAAGATCGTCACAAGTCTATAAATAAAATATATTTTATGTGGTTGTCAATTATATTTAAACGAGTTATAATGCAATTTTATTCTACTCATATAATTCATAGGTTCAGTTGTTTAAAATAAATATTATTTGGGCGATAAAAAACGTTATTTCTAAAACCATTAAATTGAGAAACTGCATATGAATTTATAAATTATCATTACTTATTTTTAATATATATTTATTTAATCTTTATTGTAATGTGCTTTAATTGTGAAATGGTCAGGACTGAAATATTTTCTGCACCAACTGCTCTTAAAGAGCTAAAAGCGACATTGTCTTACGTTTTTACGAGTGTTCAAAAATATCTGGGAACAACAATGGTGGTCACTTAGATTATATTGGATGTTGTATATTATTGTTGTTGGGATTCCTTATACTTATTAAACCGTGTAATATGTCAGAGGCACGTGTCTGAATAGTATTTGAAGTACTCCCCGCTCCATCCCTATAACGGAATTGGGATACCTAGAAGAGATCTCTGATACCTGTTACCTAGAAGATAAATAGAAAAGAAAGTGTAATAGATGATCCCAAATTATCTCATTGGGGTTTATTTCGAAAACTTTGCTAAGACTCTAGGATGCATTGTTTTCAGGTTATTCCAGATCGAGGCCAAGAAACTGACCATTAAGTAGGCCATGTATCGCAGGAATGAATTGGCGCTTGTATCGCGAAATGAGAGTCAGGGAAACCAAAGAAACTCGAAAAAATATCCCGTAAATTAATTATGTCCACCACAAATTCCACTTGGATAGAATGAAATTTGAATTGCTCCCAGTGGTGCAAAGCCAACTGTCTGATCACTACAGGAGGGAACACCGTAGTGGAAACTCAACACGTTTTGAGGACATTCCTCAATTGCATCCTGCGGTAACTTTTCCTGCGGCTCTTTACCCGTCTCCCCACAAGGACATAACCGATAATCCCGTTAGGTTTTCCTCATGGGTACAGGGAAGAGCTCGACCAGGTATCAGTGCTTCCTAGATCACTCTTAAAATTTGATCACGATAGAAATAAAAAAAAAAGTTCCTATTAATTTCGTTCATTTTGTATTATTTTTGAATTGCAGTAGTGAGATATAGTGATAAACGCTTCTTATTTTGAAGCTGAATTGAATCTTGTTAATGTATCGAAACTGATTTCTAAGTATACATAGTGGACTGCTTCAAAGAGGAGCGCAAACCGGGCCATGATCTTCCCTTAAAATATACAGAATTAAAATCATATTTAAGTCAGAAAACATAAACATCCGAAGTTTCTGCGAAGTTCATCTACGAGTTAAATATTGTTTCGACTGGTACGTGTTAATGGAAACTATACTAAACTATTTCCTCGGTCCCCGTCCCAAAAAGGGGAATCGCCTAATTGCATCCCATGGTCAGACATCCCATGGTCAGACATCCCTCACACCCACTTCCCAACTTCCCTTTCACTTTTAACCCCAATTGTATTCCGTCCCGTGCTTTGACCGCGGGATGCAATCGGACGATGCGCAGCTGAGATGGGATTATGCTCCATTTCTGTGCGCCCAAGCCGATCTGGCCACCCCTGGCGGCAGCGCGCGCCCAGGAAGCTGCCAAGCCCTGGGAGCAGCGTAAATGGAGGCGGCCGCCTATTCACACGTGAATGGAACTCTGGATCCCGTTCGCCCTGCGCGCCGGACGAGACGGATGGGTTTCGAGTGTTTATGCACAATTATGCTGTCAACCTGATATCTACATTCCGGACATGCGCCCCGGCCACCGCCGCCGTCGACGTCGCAGATGTCGCTGCCACCGCCGATGCCGCCGTCGCGACGAGGTTGCCGTCGGAGGGCGAGGTACAAGGCGAACGAGCAAATACTCGGGAATGTCAACGTAGACCAAGAAGAGGAGGGATCGCGAGAGGTGGCTCAGGGCATCAACTGATGTCACTGCAATGCCTCTGTCCGGGAGGTTCTAGGGTTCCAGCCCCGACGGTGGCAGGATATTCGACACTAGCTTGTTAGCTAGCTCGCTGTCTGGAGGAGAATTCTAGTGATCGGCTGCTCTGATCGATAGTTCAAGTCGTTGATTGGTTACACAAATCAACGACAGGTCAATGCCGGAGCAGTAGCCTAAAACGCGGATCAAGGACCGCGCACGATCTTTCCTTCCTCTTCCTTCTTACCCTCACCCCTTACTCACACACACACGCACACAAACACACACACACATACACATACACTCAAATGTACTATACACAAGCACACTAATACATTTGTTGGGAGACCAGTCAGGAGCTTAGAGCTTGTCCCAGCTGGAGAGATACTTTGCTAGTGGGTAATAGCTGGTTAGGAAATGCTAGTCGACGTGTATGTTAGCGCCGCATCCCCCCATTCAGCGGGGGAAGATCTCCGAAACCTCCCGCGATAAGAAGCATTGATTTGAGAATGGGTTTGAAAATTCAAGAAGGTTCTCCAAAGATTCCAAATTCGAAAATTTTGGACGTTAATAGAAGAGATCTGTAAAGCATTTCATGAAAATTTTAATGTTTTAAATATGACATTACATTAAATGTCTTACTGAGAGCAGTATTCCATGAATGATAATATAACATGTGCGTTTACGCATAATTCGTCTGGCAATTTGATATCTCTTACATTCCTGTCTTTCTTCCCCACTGTTGCCGCCGATGTCGTCGAGGCCGCTGCCGCGGAGGTTGAAAATAACGTCGTAGTTGATGATGAAACGGCCAGTATCGCAATTTCTGAAATTTAGCGGAGAATGACGAAATACTTCACTGAGAGCGATGATGCTGAAGAGGTAATATGACATTACAAAATACTGATATGAATTCCAAAAGCAGTATTTGTCTCCTGGAGAAAACTTTTCTTTGAGTTTATTGTTTGTGATAAGGGGGAAAACAAAATAAATCACAGAAACATTAGCATATCTAAGAGAGCGTTAAAATACGTATTATTCTTTCTTTTGTGTTGTAAACGCTAATTGAGCCATTGTGACATAATCCCTTAATAATTGTATGTAGAAGTCTTATGCAAGGATTGAAATACTTGCAATATTTCCTGTTTGTGTGTGTGTGTGTGTGTGTGTGTGTGTGTGTGTGTGTGTGTGTGTGTGTGTGTGTGTGTGTGTGCGTGTTTGTGCGTGTGCGTGGTATAAAGTTCTGGAATATGCTTGTGCTTGCTTCTAGCTAATTAATTAAATAATTCGTTGAGAATATTAGTCATCAGTATTATTTTAAAGAAATTGTTTCGTTTCTGTAAATATGCAAATATCATCATGTGTTTTCACTCTTATTATTTAATGATTCACATATTACATTTTCGTTCACGTTTCTGTTTGTGTTGGTACATTGGCGGCCAAAATTAATTCAAATTTGGCACCGTACTTTGAAATCTCTCATTTATAACATAACATGTTGTCCATAAACTATTGGGGGTTCTTTACGAGAAGGGGACCTCAGCTCAAGTTTAGTTAGCTTGTGTATTTATCTAGCTGACTAAAAGAGTTAATGTCTTCTGCATAAGTTCTATACACATCGAGGTGCAGAAATATGAGAAATTTGTAATAAAATCCAACTTCATGGATCAACAACACCGAATAAAAGTTAAAAAAATTGCTTTTAGTTTTTACTGTTTGTTTGCTTGTCATTGCTTGTTATTGTCTTCAATACGAAGCTCGATGTGTCCTGCATAACTTGTCAGGATCGATTGGATAATGATTGTCAGAGACATTCGAAAACAGTCAATGAAGTTACATGTTTTCTCTTACAGCGTGAATTACAAGAGGGAATTATGAAATTGAATTATGGGAGGGAAATTTGAAAAGACAAATCAAATCAAGATGCCATCTAGTTAATTAGTAAATGAGCGAGTCTCAATCATTAAAATTAGATAAAAATAAAATCTCGCATGTACCGAGGACGTTAACAGATGATGATGACCGATAACTGATGATGACTGATAACTGACGTTAATGATCTCGGGAAGGACCCTGGGGCTTTTTGTCGCCGTCCAATCATCAGAACCCTTAAACCGCTCTTGGTGCCGGAACATTCTTGAGCAATTATTAGCATGTGCCTCGTATTGCCTTGCGGTATCAGATCGTCTCTTGACATCGCACAGTGCAAGTCGCTCGGCAAGGCCGCTGGCGTGGGCTTTCCCGGGCGTCGCGCCGCGTCGCGTCGGGGCAGAGGCTTCCGCGTGGCGCTTCTGCGAAGGGGCGGGGCGGCGCGGGGCGGCGCGGGGCGGCGCGGGGCGGCGCGGGGCGGCGCGTGGGTGGAGGGCGGGACCCCGTGGATCCGCCTGCGAAGGCCCTGCGCTGCGACATCTGCGCGTCTGGGGCGTTGCGTCACGACCTCCCACACGTGCATTACCGGCTGACCTCTTTTAGCACCGCGACCGGATCGCCTTTCGCTCCGCGATGCGGAATCGACAGCCGCCTGCAGGCGGTGATTTAAGAAAAAAAGAACGAAATGAAGATTATAAAGAAAAGAAACACAGAAAAAATACGCGAAAGTAAAATGGTATGAAGCGAATGGAAACTGAAAAGGTAAAAAAGAAATAACATACCGAAGAAAATATGAGCACAAAATTAAGATAATAAAGAAGAGAAAAACAGAAAATAAAGAGATATGAAACAAATGGAAATAAAAAAGATAAAAACGAAATAAAGCAAAAAGGAAACAAAACATGAAATGAGAAAATGAGAGACACGTGAAACATGAAATGAGAGACAATGAGAAAACAAGAAATGAGAGACACGTTCTCTTTCCACTACCATTACGTTGCATTTCCGGAATGTTTTTCTGATTTGTACAAAAGAGCACGATTCAATTTCCACGCAATTTTATTTGTTTCACATTAAACGACGACTTTAAAGCTATATAAAAAACAGTTCATGTCCCTTGGTTTTCTAATTTAATGAAAAAGAATTTTATAAAACTGAAATTCTGGGCAACATTATTCCATAAAATGAAACAGCGATCTCCATCCATGAAATAGCGATGTATCTGTTATGAAGCCCAATTGGTATTATGTAAGAGATAAAGATGTATTTCACATAAAAGAAAATGTTTGCACAGATTTATCTTAAAATATCAATTTTCGATTTTTTTAGTTACAACAGTATTTCATAAAAGCGACGATATGTTGTAGACACTGACTTTCGAGTGACACTTCAAAAGCGTCTGATGTGGCTACTTGATGCCACTTATTCATAGAAGTTACGAGTTATTATCATACGAGTACAAAAGTTACGAAATTCTTAATTGCTGCTCAGAATCCTGCTGCTGTCAGGCACCTGTTCCTCTCACGAGTTTCAAACAAGCAGCTGCATATCACCAAGCGTCCGTACAATCACTATTCGTCATCAGGTCGTCCTGTTTCGTTACATCAAACGACCCCGCGAGCGACGTCGCGTTTCCGCTGATACCTTCAAGAAAGCAGAATCATCCAAGTATAGCAGGGGACGTTTCTTAGCATGGATTTCCTTAGGCGGAAGCCCAGTTAAATTCCTTGTGCAGCGAATCAATCGGCCGTTTCCATCGGCGAGTAATGACAGCGGCGCACAATCGGCAAAATATTTCCCCTCCAATTTGCGACCGCCGCGGCCCCTTCCGTGGGGCCGGAGCTGCTGTCGCTCTCTACATATATAGCGTTTTATAGGCTGTTCGGCCGTCGCGTTTGGTAGGAGACTGACAATGTTGTCTTCCCAACGCACCTGTCGAAGGATACCGCTGCGGCGTACGTCACCTAGGCGTTGTTAACATTTCCCATGTTGTTGTGGCTGCGGCGTCGGTGCATTTGTGCTGCCTCGTTAGCGTGTTCCTTTTTGTTTCCTAGTTGTATGGATGCGAAGGGAATAATATCTGCGATTGAATTATGCATCTACACTAATGTTTTGAATTTCAGTTACGTAAAGTGTACGTTCGACTAGATCTATGGGGGAAACAGTGTTCCTTTAGATCTTTATTCATGGTGGTAACAAGAATTTATCGAGTCGGCGAGTAAGAGGAAAAAAATTAAATGTTTCAAATGTTTGCCTATGCATTTTATAAAAGATACTTCATATGAATCTAAAAGTATGAGCGAAATAATATTTGCCATTACAATTTGAACCCAACAATAATAGAAAAATCAAGAACTAGGCATGAAGTCAAAACTTTAACTTCTCTCGTAAAAAGTATCCGCTTTTGACTTACTATATCTATCGTGCGGAGGGGAAAAGAATATGTATAGAGGTTAATTAAACAATTGTCTCTATCGACTTTGCACTATCTGGGTAATGATCTGTGATCGATTTGCAACATTTTTAAAACAAATTGTTCGATTTTACAAATGTATGATCTTACAACAGATTGGTTCTCAGATAGATAATCACTTTCTCATCTCCGTTTATGCCAAAAAATTACACTTCAATTCATATTGAACGCTAACTTATTCTCTAAATTCGAATTTGGCGCCTACAATCCTTTTCTGCTGTTTCACCTTATTTAAACAAAACGTAATCTAACCTTAATTTCCTTGTGGGAGCCAAATCATGAAGACCTGGTGTTAGAGTTGTAGGCATCTTCATAATTTTCTTTTTCCACAATATCAATTATATTCCAATCAATATCTCTGTTACCAATAATCTAATATCCAAAGGACAATACCTTTTTGAAGAAACAGTACCAGCTTTCTTCTAATATAATTGACAAAAAACTGGTATTATGTTTGGATTTTTACTTTCATTTTTAATACATTCTACTATTTTTTCTTCGTTCCGTGAGAAGAAAACGCTTGTTAATCTGGGCAAGGATGTGCGAACACAAGGCGGACCGGTTACGGGTGGAGTTCAGGTGCTCGGACGCAGTTTCAAATGAACCGGGCATCTGGGGAAACCCCACGATTGTATCCAGTGCGATTGTCCGACGTGGAAAATATCAGACGTTCGAGTCTTTGAGTTGAGAAATGATCCTGGGGTGCAATCTGATGAACGGCTACGTGGAGGTGGTCTGACCGATTTTTTTTAGACAGGCGCAAATTTTATCTGTACATCCACCTGTTAAAGGGATAAGTACCTTATGTCGTGAAAGCGACATCACAGCAAATAGGGGATAACATATGTTTCTGGTGGATTATGAGCACAAATTTATCCACAATGGATCGTTTACTTCACCAGTGTAGAGAATCACACTGTCATCTGGGAGAGTAGGAATACTTGCCCCGCTCTCGTGGTGGTACACAGTTTATTTTGACATTGAGCACTGCAAGAAAATTATCATTTTAATATAGTATTAAAATACTTTTTTTTTATTCTCTCCTCTTTTTATCTATTGTTCCATTGTGTTCTTTTCCAGAATAAATATATTAAACTTTTATATTGTACTCTTACATTCTGTTGGATAAATAAATAGTACTGAACGTTTTAAGACATAGGAATGTTTGATTATTAGCAGAACAAATGGATAGGTATCCATAGAATTCCTCGAACTTGAAGTCCTATGACGAATTTATGTTACAACTATACGAAGACGGTCTTAAAGCACATAAAGTTTTAATGCGTTCACATCATTCCTGCCTCATTGCAAAAGAATTCTAAGGTTCACTCTCCTCCTTTTGTTGGTCGGCAGCAGTGGCGACGCTTTCTGCGATGCGAAATCTCTCCTGCAGCATCGCTATCATCTGCCTGAAGCGATTGCGCCTATATCTGGCACGCACCTTGATTACATTTTTTTTCTTTCGGGGGCTTTTTTCATCTTTCAGGGGATGCCGATTTCGGCTCTCCATCAAGGGCACCAACTATATCTCTCATGGAGTCGCACGATAACCTTTACACTAGACACACACGATGGCACACGGGGTCAGCAGACTCACAAGGCCTTCCACGATAACACACATACATGAAAGACAAGAGCAAACAACCATGCCCACGGCGGGACTCGAACCCGCGACTCTTCTGGCCGAGGCGCTGAGTCGGTACACGCTCTAGCCACCTCGTCCATTCAGGTCGGCACCTTGATTACATTTTAAATGGTTAAAAAAGACGAGATCAGTTATTTGTTTTGGAGATTATCCTAAGAATTGTAGCTCTTTGGAAGGGAATTGCGAAATGATCGGTTGTGAAAATTGTGAATGGATCGCTTTCCGCGGGTGAGTGGCTGTAATTAGTTACCTGTTCAAAATTAGACATTTTGGTGATATTTACTCTTGTCTTACTTATGAGTTGAACATGTGGAGCTCATGAGTATGGCTTGTGGTGCTTGTAGATTAATCTCCACCGCATTGTTTCTAGTTGAGCGAACAATTAAGCAGGTACTAGGCGGCGCTGGATAGGCTCATGAAGCTAGGGTGTGGGTGTTTAACTTTAGCCCTCGAAAATTCTTCAAACGCAACGAAAGCAATAATAATTCCGATCTATTTTGACTCGCTCCAGAAACAGCCTATCGACTTCACGTATCATTGTTGGACAACAATATCGGCTTCGTTGGTTTAACGGTTAGCGCATGGGACTGTTATATTTAAGTTCGTGGGTTCAAATCTAATCGAAGCCGTGAATTTTTAAGAGGGGGTCTTACGTACGCCTGCCTTTGGAGAGGAAGTAAAGTCGGCTGTCCCGTGTCGTAAAGTTACTTCTTGTAAAAGATTCACAAGCCTAAAAGAAGCCTCTGAGATAAATTCCAATCGCCTGTTTCGTCGATCGAGTGATACCTTCTTTCGTTGCCAGAGAGCGAAAATAGTGTTGCAAACTTGATGTGGCAAAGCTGAGCCTCTCTACATATTACAATAAGGCTTAATTGAATTAAATTGAATAGCGCTCACAAATTGCATCTCTGCGCGTATACACGTTATTCGCTCGCTGTTTCATTATTAAGCAAGTTAGAAGGGCAGGTAATCAACTCGCCCAAATCGTGTCTAACGTTAGGCATTCAAGGGCAAGCGAGTATTGATGAGCGTGGCTCATCCCGATTGTAAATCTGACGTGATCCATTGTGCGAACAAGGAAGTCGATGGAAGCGGGGACAGATTTACAACCGGTGCGATGCAGGCTTTTGAAACGTTGCTTACCCGCGAGTTACTATCTTTAGAGCAAGTTTACCTCATTACTGCTCGGAGACTGAGTGGCCTTCGTAACTATTATAAGATCCCACCGTGCTCCATCCATGCGTCATTGCACTAGCAGACTATCCGGTGCGACAACGCTCCATTCCCGATCGACAGCGGGGTGTCCTCCAAGCTGGACTATCTCTGGGAGCATCGTTGTAGGTTATCTGCCCTGATTGTTTGCTCCTGGCACGCCGGTAGAATGCTCTTAGAATGATTTCAACAGAGTCATCAAGACCGATCATCAGAGGTGTGTGTTTTTTACACTACAAGGACGGTCAAGGTCTTTATTTTGTCTTGAAGTTACCATAACTCGTTTTCACTAATCATTTCGGTTTTTCATCACTACTGCTGCGATCAGCAAGAGTACTTTGTTATAGCACAAAAGAAAATTCCTTCCTTAACGACCCGATCGAAGTCAACCGTGCTCTTGCAAAGGCGTCGCCACTATATAGGTTTTTGCAACTGTGTCATGTCATGCAAACCCCGCAAGTCTCTCTACAAATTTACATGTAACTCGTTGCCTTTTTACCAGGAAAGTAAGAAGAAGACATGTGACTTCCTTGAAAATACGATGAGTTGGCTCATTATCACGCAGACTCCAATTGTTCTTCATAACCTCATAATAATAATAATGATAATAATAACAATAATAATAACAATAATAACAATAATAATCATAATAGAAGAAGAAGAAATTAGAGCCCTCAAATGATAAATCAACGCGTTAGCAGTCCACTGCCCACTTGAGCTCCTTTGTCGAGTGTGAACAGTGACGTGTTTTGCGATGAGTTTATCTGGGAGTATCGAATCCGTTTACCTGTCTTGGTTGCCTACCATCAAGTCTGGCATGCCCCTATAATGAATTTTAAAAAGAAATGTCAATGAACAGTGATTTTTTCTGAAGACTATTGTAAAGATTGAATATTTTGTTGTACTTTGAATGTAAGCCTCGTTTATTCTTAACGATATTATCTATTATCTGGATACATTATTAGTTCCATACTGTAACCGTACCTCCTCACCTCACCGTACCGATTACAAAAGTAGATCTGTCATTTGCCTACTTCGCGACGTGTGATTACACCGTCACGCATCCCTGGGAATATCTCAATTTACGGATAAACTTCCCTATTGGTAGTGGGTTCGTCTTTGTTAAACTACTGATCAATTAACAAGCCAACACAATTTTTCAGTTTTAAATGACAAATAACATATATTCTATTGAATGAAAATCACTGTACAAATGAAATTCACAGATCCTCCTATGTTCTCATTTTTCGTAAAATCATGGTAGCTAATTCCCTACCTAAACTGCAGTTTTCACTAAAGTAATAATAACTCAGATCCCTGTTTACAAGAAAACAAGCAATGGATACATATTTACACTTCACAAAGAATATCACACATGAGACACACAAATCATAGTACAAATATTCATCCTGTAAAAGAAAAATACATACACACAATACTCGAAATTCACTACTACCTTTTAAATCACTAATTACGTTACACTCAATAGTCACATTTGACCTTCGGCTTCTACATAGCCTTTCAACACAAAATTTTGTTTTATAACGTCTCTTAAATGATTTGAATCATTAACATATGACTCTAAATAAATAATTCTGTACAAAACAACTTCTATCATAAACATAAAGAATTACTTTAATCTGATTCTTGTTACGACTGTCGAAAAGAAATAAAACCACTGGCTAGCAAGACCAATGTTCTAAGAAACTTGCCCGATCAACGTCTGTTTTTCAGGGAAGCTCACATTACAACGTTTTGGCTAGTATAATGATAATCCTATCTCACAAGTTTTTTTCAGACTGAAATCTAATGAGTGTTCTTTCTGTGACTCACAACCGGCGAATTCCTCAAGTTGGTCCCGCGCTGTGTAGCTGGCCCGTCGCGCGACCCTCGCGCCTCAAGGTCGTCGTTCTTCTGCAAGGTCCCTGCGTTGCCTGTCGCACCGAAACTGAAGTATTCCGAACACCGTCTCCCAGTCGTTCGGCGAAAATTCACCACAGCTTTCGCAGAGGCGATGGTCGCATCAAAATGCGAGTCCGAAACTCCAAGTTATGACTTCGTAATGGCAAAAGTCAAACTAGTTGTTGGATAATCCGTCTTTCTCATAACTCTCAAAATTCCATCATAGGATTTCCAAAGTGAAATTCCCAAAAATAAGAATAAAGAATATATATAAAGTATGAAATATATGAAAAATATGAAAAATATGAAAAATATGAAAAATATGAAAAATATGAAAAATATGAAAGCTGTAACAAAGAAGAAACATGTCCTATGTTACAATAGTCCTCTTTTCTAGCAACAAGAATGCAGCAACGTGGTTTTACAGATTCATTTCGATCTATTACCGCCGTCGTTCTTTCATTCATTGCATTCTTGTTTAATATTCATTTACTAATTCCATGTAATCTCACGATATTCACAGTACGTAAATCCATGAAAAGTGCTCAGTCAATTACCTTTTATTAAAGCTTTTGTGTTCCGCAATCTTCGCGTGTCCCTCGTCGACTATGTGGCGTACTCGTAGGCAACCGTTCTCCTTGACGTCTCGAACCAGAAAGAGAGCGAGCTCTTTTGACGCAAGTTCACGCCACGTCCGTATTTCCACGAAAATTTCCTGATTGGCTACGGTCTGAGTGCGTTCAGAAATCCTTCTCTGACTTACGCCATCTCTTCGCCACTGTAGAAACTACGTGTAGGGCCTAATGTCGGGTGTTATTGCTTCCATTTTCCATTGGTTATAAATGTGACCGGCGACAAGCGGTTACAATACATGATACCAAAAAAGCTTACGAATTCACCCAAAAAGACATTTAAACGTTGGGGTGGGGTTTGCGTACGACTTTCTGCAAAATTCAACTTTATTGGAGTCTACTTAACTATTTTTTACATTTTATCATTTAGGACTATTATTCCTGATTGTAAATCAAAACATTTAAAAAAATATTTTTATGGTTTTATCAAAGAGTTTTGAAACAAGAAGTACACACTTACTCCAGACTGTGTCGCTAATGTGTAGTGTACTTGGGATTCCTACAAGATCTCGATGTTTTGCTGTTGGAGGAAAAGGGGAACAAAAAAGCAGTTCAAGACGAACAAAACTGGATAAGATTTTTTTGCGGGTGGGGATGAGGGGATGTCCCAACATTATTTTTCTTCCAATCTTTCTTCACGTTTGTGCAATTTACCATCACTAGGGACCGCTAGCTCTCATAATCCAAGATTTTTTAAATGAGTACATATTTACCCCAAGTACACATTTTCCCCACTTCACCCTAGTAATTTTTTTACATTAGTACTCAGAATCATCAGTCACCACTCGTAAAAACATGAAGAAATTAATAATTTCCCCGCGAGGCTGCCCCCGCGCAGTAGCAGCCCGGCGTCCACCCGAGGCGCTCAACCGGCGGTCGACAGAGGCTGCGCGCTCTGCGATCCTCCTCTATCTTCGGGAGCATCGCGGTGGCTTATCTGCCCCGATGGCTTCGCGCCCGCGCCTGGCTGGCACGCCCCTCGCATGCGCCGATGAGACGCTTCCAGTAGCGCTGCGCAAGCGCTCGACGGCGGCCGGCGGCAGCGCACTTGGTAGGCAGGCGATGGCAGCCGAGATGCCAGCTGCGCCGCCGCCCCCATCGCCGTTCCGCGGAATGTTCTCGACCAACTGCGGCGCGCATGAAATTCGAGGAATTAAGATTCGGTTAGACCGATAGCTCTGTGGGCAATCGAGAGGAATAAGAACGCCCCCGGCTAATTCTGCGAAAAAAGATCCCTGGGGAATGCCAACTAAAAACGTAAATTGAAAGGACAGTATCTTAGCAATGCAATTTATTGAGTTTAACACTCTTATTTACGTTTGACTCTCATATTTTTGCCATTTTGACAGCTATATCTTGTGAATTATATGAATAATAATTGTTACAACAAATCGACTTCCCGTTATGTGTGTCATTGCAGATTGAGATTCATATTATTAAACCGATTAGGTTTGAAGGTAACGTAATATCTTTAGAACTGCAAAGTCATCGAAATACTTTCATTCGCAATACTATTCTTTTTATAACACACCTGGCAGTAGGTCAATTTCCAAAGCAATATGTACAAAAAACAAAAGTAAACAGGTGTTATCAAAAAAATTAGAACTTAAAGATTACGCAGTTTTTAAGAGTTGTTGTTTAAACCCTTTGACCGACGGACAAGAACTCTTCAAAAGTGGGGGTATTACTATAGCAAAACTATGAGAATGTTTCTTTAGATAATACAAGGTATGATTCACTTCAAAATTCCAATATTCCTGTTTGGAGTAGAGATCATAATAGATGCAAATGAAAAAGTCCTAATAATTTCCTCTCAGGGCTAATAGATACTGGCGACGAAGCAAATCATTACAAATAATAAATTACGTATAATGGCTTAAAAAGTATTGTCACACTTACAATTATATCAGTGAAAAATAACCCAAAATACTTTACGTCGGTATACCATTTGATTTGATTTAAAATGAACAGGTTTTGATAAAATGAGTGATTAACATCATCGTGAGATAAGATCGTAACATGGTGCAAGAAAATGCAATCACTCCAAAGGCAAAGGAAATAAATTGATCATCCCTAATACGATGTTTAATTAATTTTGATACTCAGAAAAAATAAGGCTATAAAGATTTGCAACTCTGAGTTTTGCAAATCATTTAGTATGATGTTTCAAAATAAATTTTTCAAAGAATATTTAAAAACTAAATATCTTTGTTAATATTAAAATACAGAAAAAAAAGAAATTTACGAGACTTCCTAGAAAAAAAAGTATTTTTGAAATGATCACGACCTAACAAGAATGACCATTGGGGACTACTGCACTGGTTGTCCGTCCAATTCTAAATTGTGAACCAGTATGTAGCCACTTGCTTCTGTAGTAACCGCGCTGCAATTCTTCTCTGCCCCTACTCCCGTTCCTTCCACCACAGCCATGCTCAAGTACCGCCACCCTCCCGGTCAGCTGCGAAACCATGCATCCTTTCTACTTCTCCGACATTGTTCCAACTCCTAGGTGCCTACCTTCCTTAATAGTTCAGCCACCACCATTACCGTCAATATCTACGCTACCTTACACTCCGTCACCTTGGCCGTCTCCACCACTGTAGCAGCCGCCCCCACCGAGTCTAGCCCCATCACTTGCACCGCCGACAGCTCTCCTGACAGCATCATCTCCATTTCCTCTGCCTCCGCCTATTTTATCTACCTCTACCCTCGTCTTTTCCATCTCTACCCTCATCTTCTCAGCCTCTGCCCTCATCTTCTCAGTCTCTGCCCTCATCTTCTCTGCCTCGAGCTTTTACTCCGCCTATACCCTCGTCTTTTCTGCCTCTACCCTCTTCTTCTCAGTCTCTGCCGTCATCTTCTCCGCCTCGAGCCTCATCTTCTCCCACTCTACCCTCGTCTTCTCGCATTTTACTCTCGTCTTCTTCCCCTCCCCCTAGTCTTTTCCGTCTCCACATTCATACCTTCGGCTTGCGTCTCCAATATCAACCTCCACTTCCACCTCCGTCTCCGCCGCCTCTTCCACTATCATCGCGGCGCGGCCTCCGACGCAGCAGTCACGTGAGCGTGGAGTTCGCATTCCCCGTCCGCCGGCGAGCGCCTTTCACAATGGCTCATTGGAAATAGCTGAAGCCTTACATGGGGCTTTCGACACACCAAAGATTTGCAGCGCCGCCGCCGGCGATTCCCGGCGCGGGAGGCTGCGCGAAGTGCAGGGCGCGCAAGGCGGGGCGGACCACACACACACGCTCGCCCGCGCACGACCAGGCAGCTCGCGAATACAAAATCACACCCTCACGGCATTTTAATGAACTGCAGGGTCCAGGGTATCTTCACTTTTCACTTCGGTGAACAATTTGCCGTCATGGATATTACAAGTTGCGACGTACGTTTAGGAAAACCCGTACGATGTAGGCATGCATCATCGATTACACCATAACATTACGAGTTTCAGTAGCCCACTTCGTTTTTCAGGAGATCTGAAAAACTTGTTTTTTACCATTTTTGTTGTAATTTGATAACGTACCACACATCCAAAATTCCAGCAGTATCATTTTCCTGTGCCCTGCGAAGTGACTGAAGTTGTCAAAGAAAAGGGTTTCCAAAGGATAGACGAGAGTGAGAGAGAGAGAGTGAGAGAGAGAGTGAGAGAGAGTGAGAGAGAGAGAGAGGTAACGTATTTAGGGATTTGCGATGATCATCTCTAATGTACTCCATGTGTTGAGAAAATGAATAATATCTCTAAAGATAATACAATTATATGAGTATTATATCACATTATACGAGTTTTGTATCTACCATACGTCTGCGCATCCCATCATGGTGTACGCTCCTTTCCGAAAAAAAAAGATACATGGTGTTCCTGTTTGCACGTTTATATACAGCTTCATTTACAGTATCGGCAATGAACTCTCTCAAAAGACTGTTCTGGATATAAACTAGATACTGTGACAAATTTACCTCTAGTGACGTTTACTGAGTTTTTTAACTGGCATGGAAACATTCAGAGCTGTTATGTTGCAAATTTCTTCTGAATCTTCCTGAATGAAGTAAATGAAAGGAATTGTAAGCCAAACAAAATTAGTTCTCAAACACTGTATGTACAACGAAAGCAGTATGAGAGAGAGAAGTAAATGAATATTTGAGATTGTGAGTTTTGATTGAGATGTTATTGGCCATAAATAGGTGGTGTTTTGTCAGAACCTAACTTCAAAATCAGTTTCAGATGCAACTCTGATTATTCCACACCATTAGACTTTTAAAGGTATTGAAAACTAAGTTTTCAGTTCGTTTTCTTAAATTTTGTTTTCCGAAGTAATTATTTGAACGTTAAGAAGATAGTTTCCAATCGTTTTAAAGATTAATAGTGTCGAATAACCAGAGTTTTATCTGAATGCGATTTTGGAGTTATTGTGTTCTGACCAAACACCATAAAAATAAGAATACCAGGAAAAAGATTTGGACATGTTTTGACGAGACGCCTCTGACAATTCCTTTGTCAAAAGTGAAAACGTTACTGCATCCGAATATCAAAAACTAGCTTTAGGCACATAAGACTGCCTTTTTGTAGGTTGGATTGTAGCAGTCTGTATAAAACAATGCTTGTTGTCGAAATATATTTATTCACTCTGAGAGTAATAGTTTCTAATCTAATTATTGCACTTATGGTGTGAAATTAAGGGTTGTTGTGTATTGGTATTACTAGTCAATCTGTGTAGCTCGTATCTGTATAACATTCATCTAAGCAGAGCATATGCTATGAAGGTCTTCTCTATGTTCTTTTATATCATAATATTCTCTTGTTCCCTTCTCTCACAGTAATCAATTATATATTTTGGTATATTAAACTTCTCCCTGGTAATTTTCTTCCGTGCTCAGTGAACTTTTGAATTTCTATTGTAATCATGCAGAAATAGTTTCAGGTTTGAATTCAATTTCTCGTTTACGGTCGCTTTTACGCGACTCTGATGCTATGGAGAGACCATTTGGAGTAAATTGCAGGACTTAAAAACTTAGAATATTGTAGAATGTAGGTTTAGGAAGGGCTTGGCGCTTGGTATGGTAATTTATATTTGTAATCTTTGCACTTATGAAATATATTTTATACTAAAGCATCCCCTGCAGAACTTTGCTATTATTTCCTTTGTTTTCGTTTCTTCAGTTTAAATAAATACTTTTACCAACAAATTTAGTTTAAAAATATAATGTTTGTGTCAATTATTATATTTTTAAAATATAAATTTTGTCACGCTTGGAGTTTTGCATAAATTTTATTTTCTTGATGAATAGTCGAACAAACATTTTTTAAACTTGAGTTTCATTTCTTATTGTAGAATATTATCACTCACCAGCACAACTCTGAATACAACTAGTTTCAAATACTTTTCTCTTCGAGCAGTTATATATGCATGTCATAGGGTGGAGCTCCGCCAAATCTGGAAGCTTTCCCTTTTTTCACTACAAAAATAAATAGAGGTCTTCCTTGAAAACTACCTTCTCTGCTTTCTGCCTCACTCGTAATTTAGCATTACGCAAATCGTTCTTATCTTTCACATCAGTATTACCGGAATTACTAACCACTTACCTACTGTACACATCGCGTTAGCTAAATCGTCTTTTTATTGCTCGGTTAAGACAATATATACAAGTGGTCGCCTCACTTTCCGTACCGAAGCTGCTAACCTAGAAAACTGAACTCGCGGAACCTGTATTTTCACACCTCCATAGTCACATTTACCCGACTTTTCGATTTATCTCGACCCTCCCCCTTTAAGTGCTGGGAGGAAGCGAGTGGGCACCATGGACACACGAGGCCCTCGCGTCCGCGCTCCGCAGCCTCCCAATTAAGCAAGCGGCGGCGACAAAAAGCCCAGCCTCCGCCGACACCTCTCGCCGAGGAGCGGGCACCTGACCGGTTCTTTTATCTGAGCGTGTGCCGCGCGCCCAGCCATCCTTTATGACTGCACTAGGTCACTGGAGCGAGCCTTGAGGGACACCCGGATAGCAGAAATGGGATGTTTCTTAAACGGTTTACCATTGATTGACTGAATATAGCGTGTTTCCGGACGCGACAAATTCCCGTAAGTGAGGTGCAAGTTTTCATCATGGGAGGTGGCAGTGACCTTCCCCTGCTGGATGACGAGTTCTGACGCCAACCTACACGTCGGTTTGGGGTATTTTCCTTAGCTTTCAGTATCTCCCAACACCGGGGCACCACCCCATCACGATAATCTCTAGGCTCCCGAAATGAGTTGTAGTGCATGTAATTGTGAGTAGATGTAAATTTGTGAGGATAGGACACGAAAGTGACAGGAAATATTGCGCGCGTTTCCTGCATTTGCCTGGTATTGATCGGAGAAACCACGGAAAACGTCCGATTAGAGCAGCCGGCCGTTAGAATTCTCCTCCAGACTGCAGCTGAATTCGAGTTATCTATCTAGTCTGTGTCTAAAATCCTGCCACTGTCGTACTCGATCCCTAAGACCTCCAAAGTGGAGGCACTGATAGTTGTCTCCCGATCAGTTGGTGCCTCGTCAGCCGGTGGGGCGAGCCATAAGGGAGGATCATATTGCAGAAACGGGATATTTCTTAAACGGTTTCTGAGAATCGGCTTTCCCTTATCACGAGTTTCCCATTTATCGAAGTTTTCTTTTATTCGCGAAATATTTTATTAATCTTAAAAGTAGACAGCTGATTTGAATTATCACGTTTGAAAGAAAAATTTGTTTCAATACTTCTGAAATCAAGTATGAAAATTTCGCTTATTTTCAATTATTTTTTACAACCGCCAAATATTATTTGTTATTTTTATTAAGAGGTTATTTTCATCAGAGATACATAAGGTAAATTAAATTGAATTATCTGAAAAACTGACTTTACAAATTTTGATTCTGTGAAAAGTAGAGTTTAATTCCAACAAAATTCAATTATATTTAAATGGATGTAGAGATACAAAAGCTAGTTCAAAATTCGATTTCATTACTCGCGATTTGAATGTTACAACACTTTTTAGTTTCCAAGTATTTATTCATATCATATCTAAAAAATGTATTGGTTATCTAAAAATACATTGATGTTGATAATTATCAGTATATGATTACATCCCAACTTTTCCAAAGGTTTCTCAAAGTTCAAAAATTTTTGAATATTGCGATTTAGATATCCCTGATGATGAAGCTTATTAACTGAAATTGAGAGAGGTAATTTGTATTGGATTGAAGAGAAAGTTAACCCACAGTCTCAGATTCACATTTTTATGTCTGTCCCAACATTCTGTCCTCCTAGGATTCATTAATTTCTTAGTTTCTGCATCACCACCAATCTCGCATTTAAATTCACACAACAGCGAAATGTAAATACGTAAAGGTCAATCGAACAAATGCCCCCTTTGGTTTACCGTGTGTTAGAATGACAGAGAAAAAATTGCAGAGGTCTCAGCCACTTAATATTTCCACGGCGCTCCCTGCTGGTTTCCATTGCAGGCAGGAACCTGCATTTCCTCACCCTCGACGTGCTGCTGCCTAAGGAGGCAAATTCCCTCGTTTCCAAGTGTTACTGGCAGCGGACGGAGCGACGTGACCGCTGGGGTTGCGCGGACCACACAGAGCGCGCGCCATTTGCTTGGGAAAAATACGACTGCCTTACTCCCCATTCACTTTCTCCATTTTACAAATCGGTGCCTCATTCATTCTTTTAGCCGGCTTGTGATTCTTTCACATTAAGTTGATGATTAAATTTGTGATATCGAAGTATGAACCTTGTGGAATGCTGATCGATTCATGTAAGAGACTTCCAATTGTGGGTTGCCTATTTGGTAATGATTTAATTTTCGCATAAATTTCTTACATCCTTATTTCTTCAAAGTGTTACTAACAGGAATATGAGAATTATTTCCCATGACCATTTGTTGACCACAGTTGTTATGAATTATAATTGTATCAATATTACTATTTGTAGCGGAAGGTTTAAGATAGAAAAAATTTCTCTACCCTATTTTTCCTAAAGCTGCAAATAACATCTATCCTATATTATCGAAATAAATACATAAAAATATAATTCCAGTTAACAGCGTAATAGGCAAAAAATACTCATTTTTAACAAAAAATCTTTTAAAACTAAATACCAGTTTTGATTCAACATGAACAGTGTCTGTTTTAAGAAGTTCTTTTATATGTTATTGTTTCTTGTTAGTGATTTTGTGCAGGAAAGAACTTTTGATTGTGTAGGATTGACATGTATCATTTTGCTGACATTAATAGGAAGAAAATGCAATCATTACTTTTAACCCTTCATAAAATAATTATGATATTCTAAGCAACCAGATTTGTTCTATGATAGTGATACCTAAACGATACAAAACCTCTAGAAGCGAAAAGTAATAAAATTTCAAAAATTGTATCAAATGTAATTTTCCAATGTTCATTAATATCTGAAATTTAAGATCGTCCTTTAACCAATTTCGACTTAATGATCAGTAAGACATTAGCTCAGCGCTTTCTTAAAATTTCATCAACGGCGAAGAGAACTAGCCACTTCCGCCGCCTTACATTCGCGTATGCTTCGTTTACATCCACACCAGCACCGTTTAGTAGTCGCTCGTGAGCTGCGGCAGGTCGTAAATCAAAGGCGTGTAATGATAAAATTGCGCTAATTTCGCCCGGTGGAGAGTTCCAGATCGGCGTGACGCGCGCCCGCCGCCCGCCGCCCGCCACCCGCCAGCCCCATCCACACCGGCTTCGAGTCCCGGGGCGGGTTTTTCGCCTGGCTGCGGGGCGGACCGGGCCGTAAATCGGGCCCGCCGCCGACTAGCCGTCGGCGCACTTGGTGGAGGCGGTGACGGAGGTCAGGTGGCGATGTCCGTGTCGGGGTGGTGAAGTAAGAGGGGGAGATGGAGGCAGTAGTGAGTAGGGAGAGTGTGGGATGGTTGTAGCAGGATTGATTAAACGTGGTAACGTGGATGATTAAGTCGGTTGTAAGTCCATGGCGTTCTCACTAGATGGTGGAGGCGGAATCCGATGCGAAGTTGGAGGCGATGGTTGAGGTAAGGGAAGATGACGGTGGCGTTGGTGATGACGAATGCGTTAACGATGACAGGAGCGCTGGTGGAAGTATTGGCATAGGCGATGGCAGTGGCGATGACAGCGGCAATGGCGGAGTCGAGGGAAGAGGTGAGAAGAGATGGTGGAGGCTTTGGCGAAGACAGGCGATGGCAAGGGCTTACGACTCAACCAACTTCGTGTCTTCTCGTTTGCCTTCATCACATGGAACTCACACTACTCTTGTCATTTTACCCTTGTTTTCTAAAGTAAATCGTTCAGTTTTCATTTTCGCTCTAACGAATACATTTTGGATCCCCATGCCCACTACTTTGCCTAAGGAAAATTGGCTTCTCCAAGCGTTTCCCATATGCGGTTCTCTTTTCCGCGCATGGGCGATGGCGATGCAGAAAGCGTTAAGGATGGAGAAGGCGATGGCGATGGGAAACGCGATGGCGATAGTGAAGGTGATGGCGATGGCGATGGAGGAGGCAATGGAGGAGACGATGGCGGAGGCGATGGCAATGACTTTTGAGAACAGCTGTAAAAGTGACGTTGATGACAACGGTAATATCTGCAATGGTGGAATTATTATTCACGTCAGTTGTGACATGAAATGGAGTTAGTGAGAAAAAAGTTGATGGTGAAGGCGAAAGAATACCTGGTGACGCTGGGGGTGGTATGGCTAGAGGCGACAGCTAAGTCAGTCGGGAAGAGGATTTTTTTCATTTTCCCCTCTCCAGCTACCTAGGAGAGGTGGGAATTTATTCAAATCCTCGGGTACATTTTGTACTCTAGCAGATGTGCTAATGGATCTTAAGGAAGGCTATATCCTTAATAAACTAACTTATATCTAACTTAAAACCTAGTACAATAGGGCGTCGTTGTTTTTAATAATAAATATATTTATTGTCAATGTAATTTCGAAGTTCTTTTGAATGTTCTTTTCTCTTCTATTTCTTCTTTCATTCACACTTTCATTCATTCTTAATCTATATTTACAAACATATTCATTCACACATTCATACCAGAGAGGAGGATAAAGGCGCGGAGGTGCCATCACGGGCGCGGGCGGTGGCGCGTACTGCGACAAAGGGAGTGACGGTAGCAGCAGCAGCAGCAGCAGTCATTGGCTAGGGCAGCGGCAGGCGGCGCGGCGTGGCGGCTGAAGCGGCGGAGGCTGTTTTGCGCGCAACCGGTGGCCGGGCGGCAGAAGAAGCGGCCCCCAACCACGCAACAATCCCGGTGCAAGGCAGCGGACGCCGCAGGTTGCGCTTTGTCGCTGCCACACGGCCTCCTCCGCCACCTCGGCGGGCAGTCCCCTTTTTGCCCCGAGCCGCCACCTCGTCGCCTGCGCTTGCACCTCCGCGGACGCCGCCGCCGCCGCCGCCACCGCTCGAGACGACTCAACCAACTTTGCGTCTCCCGTCCCTCTGCCGTTTGCCCTGAGTTTTCTGAAGTAATTGGTTCAGTTTTCTTTTTCGCTTTAACGATTATATTTTTGGCTCTCCTTCCCACTACGTCGCCTACGGAAAATTGGCTTCTCCTATGCGGTCTCTTTTCCGCAAAACTGATGCGATGGAGAGACCATCTGGAGAGTATTGTGGGACTTGAGGAGTTAAAGTAATTTAGAACGTAGGTTTAGGAATGACTTGAAACCTTCCCACGACGCGGATATAGACGTATTACAATGTACCTAAGGGTACATGTACATTTGACGCGACGTATCACCTGTTCTGATCCTGTTTAGCGTACCACTCTTCTTTCTCTTCAACGTTATTTCCTCTGAGTTTCATTACCATGTTTCATCACTCATCTAGTAACTCACTTGTATTTCAAGCCTCCCTCTTCTCGAGTTCGCTTCCCCACCTGTGTCTGCTCTCGTTGCTCGTCCCGCTTCCAGCGTCGTCGGCGCCCACTTAGCCAGCGACCCGTCGCCGCTGCACCTGCCACTTTGGCCAGCGCCGACAGGGACTTCTTTGTAAACGGGGCGGGCACCCGCGGCGTCGTTAACATGTCGTACATTCCGCTTTTGATGTCATAATTCGCCTCACCCCTCGCGGCGGCGGGAGCGCGGCCCCGCGGACACCTCGGGCTCCCGCGCTTGCAAACACGCGCCCGCGCTGAGTGGCGGCCGAGGCGCCGAGATTTACTCCGCGTGCGCCTTCCTGCGTTTGCTGAAGGGAATGGCTCTTCCAACGGGGAAATGCTGATGATATAAACGTTTTGGATCGCAAAAAGGATGCGAAAGGAGCACTTTAATAATTTGAATAATATCTGGGAGGATATCAGGAATACACTCGTTATGAAAGCATTGAATTGAAAGAAAACAGTAATAGTTGTATAAGGATATCATTGTTATCGTTTCGCTTAAAGAGATTTTATTTTTAAATTAAAAGGTTTTGTAATTAAAGTCCATTGGGAATCAATTCACTAATGAAATATTGATTCAAAATATATTTCCTTTTTATCTAAATATTTCTTGTTTTGTGAATAATTCAGTTTATGAATAACTCACTGAAGTGCTTTCGTGTCGTTTTAATTTAAACAAAACTCAAGAACTTACATGTTATATTGATTCTTTTAATCCTTGTATTTTTTGAAATTTTATTAGCAACAGTATTAAGAATATTCAATAACTTTGTTATTATAAACTTACGAGCTCGTCTTCCTCAGCTCAGGAAAATTCATCCTTCTTGACTTCTGAAATATCTGTAACTATTAAACATTTTATTCGCTCACATGGCAATGAGTATTAATTATTAATGTAAGGTAAATATTCATTAAAATAATTTTTGTTTCTAAAAACAATTGTGTTCTAAAATAAACTGCTTACGTCTGACAAATAATTGGAGTTAATGATTTTCATGGGATAGACCAATTTTCACACCTCCTGCATATTCTGGAGAGATTGAATCTCTTAATTATGAAAGTTTATACAAACAGGTCTTTAAATAAAATATATTATAAAAATATTTTTCGAGAATGCGAAATTTTTCATTACACAAATAGGTGTTTGAATTGGTAACGTTCTACATAACAGACGGTATTTGTGTAGAAAGATGTAAAGAGATGGCAAAAGTTCTTAGAAGCTCCATGTTCAGGACTTTCTTTAAATTCCAATTGTTGTTTGGCATTAAAAAAGTTATTTAAGTCACTTAAATAGTAATGGTCTTGAAAAATCGTCTCATTACAATTAATTCACGTGAGCGAATCTTTGTATGAAAAATTGAGTTGGGAAGGAACCTTTTCAGTTTTGACTAATAATGGCAGTTCATTGACTTCATAAATACTGACAAATTTAGTAAATCACTTAAAAAGCACTAATGAAATTATTGGTGCCCATTAATCTCTTAAAAATTTACTTGGTTTAATAGACAGCGTCTTCATACGAGTGATTTTTCGTCGAAGGAGAAATGCTGATAATCTGGGCGAGACAACTTTTTCAGTTTGACGTGGCCGTATAATAAGAGTCGATTGTGCCTTCAGCAACGCCAAATCTCTTTGCGCACTCGTTTATCATTGGGCGCCGTGAAGCGGCTGTCCGCTCGCCCTTACACAACTTTTGAAATATGTGGGATTGGAGCTGTCCTTGCGCCTACGTAATCCCCTTATTTATTCGGGGTATTCGTTACGCCTCCACTGCCTTCCCTTCATCAATATTTATGCTTTGAAATGCCGAGGGTTCGGCGTCTTACCGCATGGTTTCCGGATCCTTTCCAATCCATTCATGTTCTCGATTCCCTAGAGCTGTCATCTCAAACTACTCAAGGGTATATGCAAACTCTGACCCAATAAATTTAACGTGGGGTTGTAAAGACGACAACGAAAATACCCTAATGATAGTAAAATTGAAACAAATAAAAATTATTTACTTCAGTGCTATTGAAACGACGGTAATGGGGAAATGATTTTATGCCCTGCAGAAGCAATTTTAAGAGATTTTTACGTGTTTAAATGGAGTGAAAGGTAAAATGATTGCGAGGAGCCTTGTGAAATTTGTAAAAGTAGGTACGCTGGTTGCTGCATCTTTTCCGTTTACCTTCACATTCTAAGAATTAGTAAAACATTTTTTGTTTTTCAATTCACCAATTTGTATGTATAAGATATCTTTCTTGTTAACCAATGCAGTATGTACTCTGAACTGAGAACTGTAAACAGTCTGCTAGCTCATTATTTAGAGCTGACATTTGGTGTTTGAGAACGAGCAAACACACATTGACGTACACAAGATTAATCTAGATACCCTGTGATGAATATTTAAACAAATATGGCATTTTATTTACAAAAACCTGTCAACCTTTCAGCTTTCTTAAGTGCAAAGCCATCTTAGTAATTCCTTCATGCCCTTAAGTTACGGTGCATGTAGCTGTTAGTTTTATAAATTACATAAATATTTTGGGGAAATTACATATAATTGTAGATAATATGTTGAAAATAATAGTTAAGTCAATAGCTATTCACGTATAGAGCTCAATTATACTTATTTACAGAAGAGGTGGTCGATTACGCACTATACGCTTCTAGACCAGATACAAACAACTCAGTATATAATTAGATCTGCTCACCGACCTTCTATCAAAATCCTTTTCTCCGTCGACTCCATTTGTTTCCCAGGTTTTTTGCCCACATTCTCGTCAATGTCGCAAGCGCGCCCGTGCCGTGGGATATCCATCGTTGTTCGCGGGTATCACGTTGCATTGAGCTAATTAGGAGGATTAATTTTCGGGGGGTATAAATCACCTCCGGGAAAGGGGGCACGAAATTAGCGGCGATTATCGCTGTAAATCATAGGGGAGAAGCAGTTTTCTCCGAGCAGCCGCCGCCGCCCCCGGCCTTCCAGGACCGCGAGGTTCTTTCGCGGCGCGCCCGCATAAATCTCTGCGCCTGCGCACCGAGAACTGCCCTGCGGAGATGCTCAATACAGGATGCCTTGCACCATTCTCTTCGGAGCGGCGCAATATGCGACCAGTTACACACTATTACACACATCGGGAGACCAGTTGAGATATCCCGACTATCGCGGTTCCTCCTTGATTGATTGTTAATGATTCCGGGCGCGTCAACTACTGATGTCTTGAGTCCCGTAAGTGAAGTGCATATTTTTACATCGGGAGGTGGCGATGATCTTCCTCCACCGGATGACGAGATCCGGCGCCGACCTACCCTCAACTAGCGTGGTTTCCCTCAACCAGGAACCTCCCGCCAGCGGGGCCCCGCCCCAGCAGGGACAATTTCTAAGTCCCTGATCGGTTGCATGTTAGTGTAAGTGTGTGTAAGGGGTGAAGATAGGAAAGGAAGAGGAAGGAAAGAGCGCGCGCGGTCCGTGGCCCGTTTGTTAGGTACTGCTCCGGCTTCGCCTTGTGTTGAACGGAGAAACCATGGAAAACTACCGATCAGAGCAGCCGGTCGCTAGAATTCTCCTTCATACAGCGACTGAATTCAATCTAGCTGAAAAGCAAGTATCGAAAATCCTGCCGCCGTCAGGACTCGAACCTAGGATCTCCCGGTCAGAGGCACTGTAGTGACATCAGCTGATGCATTGACCGCTCCCAGTTCCCTGGGGGAGATATTAAAACCCTCGCAAGGTGACGTGTAGATCGGTATAGGTTGTCACGTTCCAGCGGGAGAGGAAGACTATCATATCCCGGAACATAGCTTGCACTATACTTTCAGGACGCATTGCCCATAGAAATTGACACGCCCGAGAACCATAAGTGCTCATTTACGTACGCGACGTATCAACTGTTGTTGGCACCGCGTGGTTAGGGTACGTTGTTAGGGTTTGATCTGCCGAATTTCATTTCGGTCGAACAGGGCCGTTTGCGGCAGAATGTTTACACACACTACCACGTAGGCATGGGCGTACTGCGCCCATTGGTTTCTTTTTAACACGACCATACTTCCATACCGGCAAGAATCCCATTAACTTTAATTTATTATCAAATAAACTGATACAAATCAATGTGTCAATATCAATGTCTGTATCAATGATTTATGAACAAGAATAACTGTGAAAATCCTCCGATTTAAGGTACCACCATGGGAACATCAGGAAATTTTAGAAGAAATTGTTGAAATAGGTTGCTAATAGTTCCAGCCAAATATAATTACCAGAACTCGGAGACGAAGCTTTTCTCGCGAGGTGTAGGGAAATCGTCTCTTTCCAACTCTCCGTCTTCTCCTCCCCTCTGCCCGCCCTCGAGACGGAAACTTATTTGACGGGTGTACGATCAAAGTTGATTTTTTCTTTGTACTGAAGTTCTGCAGAACATTTATGTAGCATGTAGCTCAGCAGCATTTATGCCATGAGTTCGCAACTTTTCTAGTCTTCACGGTTTCCCGTTCTCAGAAACTCCTTTGTTTCTTCTTTAGCTCATGATTCTATCTGTTTTGAGTCTCTTTTTATAACATTTTAGAATTACAGCAACTCTTAATTTTCGAGAGGCAATTGTAATAGAGTTCACTTTTTTAAAGAAAAATAAAAAGCATCACAATTTGATGAACACTCTTTCAAAAATACCTGCATTATGCACCTGCAGAAGCAATTTCACAGGCAAATTGCTCGCATATTTTTTGTGTTAAAACGTTGGTTTGTCTTCTTAGAAGTACCTAGATTCGGTCTCTCGTTCCTGCGCTTTGCCCATATGTACAGAAGAATACTTTTGATGTTGTGCAGATTCTCTGCAAGTTGTGCAGATTCTCTGCAACCCTTCAAGAACATTGTGATGTACAAAATAACAAATTCTAGCAATATAACAAATATAACATTATAATAGAGAATCGTACTCATCTCTCACAAATTACTGGCCTTTTAAACTCGAACAATAACACAGCCAGAGAACTGTTTCAGGATCAGGGTAGATCAACTAACAATTTTACCATTTAATTTGTATTTTAAATTAACAATTGTTTCAGTATGTCTCGTCTTTTCTTTGATAGCGGGATAGTTTATACGAATATAGCATTTTTCTCACATTTCTGGCTCTCAGGAAAGAAGGTTAAAGACCTCACTTCTTCCTCACCTGTGTCTTTTAAAAGCTCGAAAACGTGTTGTATTTGATTTTATTTAAAATATGTTGCCCTATTCGTCACGTATTTCTCTTAGGACAAATATGTTTTTTATTTTGATTCAAATAAGAATTGAATGAAACAATTAGAACGGTGGATTGTATCATTGAATACACTTTGAACGGACGACGTTGCGTGGAAGGAGAGAAAAAATATCAGTAGGGTTCAACATAAATTTATTCCAGAAAATGATAAATGCGATTGCAAATACTATTAGTAAATTTACAATTCTTCTGAAAAATGTCTATGTTAAATTTACATCCTTAATAAAAAAAAGTATTCAGTACAAACAGCATTGTTCGTAATGACGTATTTTAGTTGGGATAATTTTAGCCCTTCAATAAGTATCAAGAAATCTTGCTTGTTAAAGAACACTATGAATTTATTCTCCCGCCTACATTCACACAACTATTCAAGCCATTATTACTTCTCATGATGCAATTTTTCCCGTTATATTAATGGAAACCTGTTCATTTAATACATGCCTATTTTTTCTGGACAGTTTCACCCACACCAACTCCGCACCATTGCCCCAGACAGAACAAAAGGTAGATCCATTCACACTAGCCGAGCGTTATCTTAGATAGCGACATACCACCGCTCCTCTCACACACATATATGGTTATCATCTACATATCAAATTATAATTAGCCAGGTGCATATGTCATAAATTGCTCTGCCAGAAGACCCGGGCGTAGTCTCCGACCGGGGCAGCCCCTCACTTTCACCGGCACCCTGTATGTTAGGCACGGCCCTCTGTATCGCGGCCCCGATCTCGGTTGCGGCGGCGGCGGCTGCGGCGGCCGAGGCGCGTGTTCGGTTTAATTTAATTAGAACGTGAGGACCGCGCCGCCTCCGCCGCGACCTTGTCGTCCCCTGGCGGCGTAAGTCTGCAGCTCGCGACCCCCGCGCCCCCTGGCCCCCTCGCGTCCTCCTTCGCGTGCCCCCGGTGCCCCCCGCCCCGATTCACAGTGGGTGCTTTTACAACTAAAGCAAGCGGTGCATGTTTTCCTTTTCTGCACGGTCTCCAGACGACAAAAAGTAAATAAATGTCTTTCACAATTCACAACAAATTAAAAATAAGTACTTCCTGTTTCTTATGCTTTTTTCAAGATTACTGAACATATGAAAGCTTTATTAATTTTACTTCAAAAGCGGTAGTTCACTTCGACATGCATACATTTAAGTACATTAAAATATTATCTCAGAATCATATTTGTGGAAATTAGGAAGTAGAGGTTTTCTTCCACAGATACTAACATTCCATAACATCATTCAAAACTTATGAAAGATAGATTTCATTCGTTCCTGCGAATGCATGAATATGTGAATATTCCCTTTGAGAATATTACATTAAATGGGACTACTTTTTAAAATATAGAACATCGAAACAATTGCTTTGTGAATGCTTTGAAAGTAATGAATTCACTTAATTGTGAATGTGCTTGATGCAATGGTGAATTTATCGATATATTTGCTATTGAGAGACGTCTTCGTTCAGAAGATTACTTCTATCACGACTGCAATTGAAAACTTCCAAACCTCTTTAATTTCATCTAATCTATATTCATAATATTCATCTTATTTGTTCAATTATACGTTCTTTATCTTACACACAGAGCATTATTAGAAGTTTTACACTTATTTATTTACTTATTTATTTATTTACTTATTTGTTATTGACTTATTTTTCATTTACTTATTTTTATTGACTTATTTTTATTTGCTTATTTATTTATTTATTTATTTATTTATTTATTTATTTATTTATTTATTTAATATTACTCTTCACGCCGTTCGTGGACATTCCAGTCCAGTGTGTGTCTCCTACCTCAACAGACGGCGTGCGCTGCCTCCGGGTGCGGGCAACGGCCCACGTCTTAATTTTCCACGCGCTTCTCAGGTCGTTCTCCTCGTATTGTCCGCCGATGTAGCGTCGGATTTGCGAGCAGCAACTTGTACAGTCGTTGCCGCTGAAGTGGTAACATGTGTAAAAGAGCGATTCCTTCGTGGAGTCCTTACGGGCGTATATTCGACCAACTTGTTCGCCGATTTTTAAAATGAAATCTCATATTTGCAATATATTATTTTCATGAGAATGTATACGTGTACACACCTACACATGTATTAAGTGGACCCGGATGTCATTTGCCGATCAATTTCGTTATATTTATGCAAAATATTATTGAGGCAGGATCTTCATATTTTTATGTGTATAACATTATTATTATTATTATTATTTATTATTAACATATTAAACTAATTCATACATGAAAAATGTTAGCATAGTTAAGATTTTAACGTTCCCTGAATATATCGAACACTGTGATCTTTATTTTTAAATATCAGTCAATTGTGAAATTAAACATCAGCACATTTCCCTTATTCGCCAACTTAATGAACCACCGTGTGGCATGACAAATCGGAAAACTGAAATCCATTAGGAAAGTATTCAGAATGTCATTTCATATGGTAAATCCTTTAATATTATTCTGCACGACTTGGAGTCTAGTATTTTCGTTGTAAATAATCGGGTACATTCGGACTTATTTCATTCTCCAGTGCAATTTGGACTTAATGAATATAATTGGTTTTTAATTCTGATGATCTTTTCTATTATTAGAATACAGTGCATATAAATTGCTTCATACTCAAGGAAAACTTGGCTTTGGAACGGCGAGAGTAACGAGGATGTCATGATCTCATGTTCAACTGACGTAGTGCAACTGGTTGGAGGAGCAGTAATCCCCTGTATCTGAGGATTTCCTTGCATTAAATTCACATTAGCCTGCTCTCACGGGGAGCATTTAGTGAGACTGCCCGGTTTTCAAGAATTGCGCCATCGGAGTTGAGCTGAATCGCTTCGCGTGAATGGAGATGTTTTTGTGACCATCTTTACTATCATCTTGACTTCTTACAATCTCTTCCTCGTTTCAAAATGTTATTTTCTCTGCAATATGAGATAGCAGTGTGTCCGTGTCCTAAATGTTTTGGATGTTACATTGTATTCCAAGTGGTCTTTAGAAACTTTTAATTTGAACGTGAACTTCTTTCAAGCGCACAATAGTAGTCTAAATGCAGTCGAGTGTGCTTCATTCTGTGCTCAATCAGCTTAATGTCGTAGTTGTAATTCTTCATGATATTTCACAATACATTGTTTAACATTAGGGATATCAGAAAGTATATTATCTACGTTTTTTAAATGTTAGAAGTGTAACTCTGAACAGTTTGTCTACGTAACTCATGTGATGAGTACTGAAGACCTGAGTATATGAGCTAAAACGTGTGATATGAGGTAAAACGTCTAACAGTGATAAACAATACAGTATTGTAGTAAGATGTAACGAAACGAATATCGTTCATTATTTTATCTATGTACAAATTTTGATGTCTTATAATTTTTAACACATCTATCCATTCATATCGTAAAAGAAGGCACACTGATGTTGATAGTTGTTAATTGTCTATGGATTATTAGAGCATTGTATAGCGCTAAAACCGCTGATACTTGGACTAGATTCTCGACCAATCCATGCGAAATTTGTAATGGTCAAGCGCGCTCACGGCGAGTTTTCTTGGAGTTCTCGCGTATTTCTGACCATCCCATAATCCTACTGATTAGATCATTATCTATGATTCTTAATGACATGAGTAGGTAATAAACCCTTTACCTCAATTCATAAGTAAATAATAAATAAATAAAAAATAAATAATTAACCCTTCTAAAGGAATTAGAGTATTTAACTTGAATGCTGTTTGGTATTTTAGGCACTATAGATGTGTTTGTTGTTAGCAGAAAGGCATGAAGTGTGTTCGTTTCGAATAACTACGTCAAAAAGAAAAATAGGCATTTTAAATATATATAATATGTCAGTCATAGATGATGGGTTGCAAAAATATTTAATGTTTTTCTTTTTTGGTTCACTTATTTCTCCACATTTGATAACAAGAAATACACAGATTTTTTGGTAACATTTTCATTTCAAGATGCCGCGGTAATAAGATAATTAGTATTTGATTAATAAATAGTTTCTGCCAGTTGCTTTATTATTGTTGGCATTTTATTCTAAAATTGAAATTTTAAAAAATATAAGAATGTATGATTATTGTCTCATGTAAATATGTCAAATTTTGGAAGTAATGATTATATGCCCCATTCTAAACTTATCCTCGCACTAACCCTATTGATTATTACTCCTTGCCCCTAATAACCACTCCTCTATTTTTCCCCTTCCCGCCGAATCTTTGATATTGCCCGCGTCGCACAACATCCGTGCCTTCCCCGTCACCCTCTTGTCATCCCTCTGTTATCTCAGGTCACCCCCGTTTCCTCCGTTCTCCGCCACCGCCTCCCGTCGCCTTCCAACGCCTGCCTCCCGCCCCCTGTGGTTATGTCGGGGAGAGTCTGGAGCAAAGCAATAGGTGGTTGGTCTGCAGCGAACCGCAATCAAAGCACCCTCTGCAATAGCTAATAGCTGAGCGGCAACATACTTGCCTCTGTAGTATTATTGACCGGAAGATCCTAAGGTTGCAGCCCCGGCGGTGGCGGATTTCCGACACTTGCTACTTAGCTAGGTAGAATTGAGCCACGATCTGGACGCAGATGCTAACGACCGGCTGCTCTGATTGGTAGTTTTCCGTAGTTTCTCCCGAGAGGTACCTAAACACAAAACCGACCAATTTTCCCCTTCTCATCCAATTCTTTCCCTTCTCCTTCTCTCTCTCTCTCTCTCTCTCTCTCTCTCTCTCTCTCTCTCTCTCTCTCTCTCCTCTCTCTTTCCTCTCTCCCTCTCTCTACTTCTCTCTCTACTTCTCTCTCTTCCTCTCTCCTTCCATCTCTACCTCTCTCCTTCTCTCTCTCCTTCTCTCTCTGTCTCTCTCCTTTTCTTTCCCTCCTTCTCATTCCCTCTCTCTCCCTTTCCCCCTCTCCCTCCTTCTCACGCACACACACACACTTATATATCGGAAAAGTCAGTCGGGAGCTTAGAGCGTGGCAATCACACTCCGAGAGAGCTTTCTGGAGGGTGGAAATCCTGCAAGCCAAAGTGTCGGCCGACGACAGATATGACATTTCAGCGAAGAAAGAACGTCAAGGGAAGTAACATTCACAACCCTTGCGAGTCTAATTACCCAAGTATTTTACAACCCTGGAACCAATGCTAACTCACTAGGGAACATAATTGGCCCCAATTTTGGTAGTTGATTCCAATAAAATAGTTTAGCAGAACTAAAGTTTGGCAAGTCTACCCATTACACCGACCGGGTTTAGTTTAGAGCATTGCCTCTGTCTCTACAGGTTTGAGGTATGACGGATTTTCAACGCTAGTCAAATTCAACCACTGTTAGGAGGAGACTTCTAGCGGCCGGCAGCTCTGATCGGTAGTTTTTCGTGGTTTCTCTGATCAACACCAGGTGAATGACGTAGTAGAACCTTAACAAACGGGCCACAGTCCGCTCGCGATCTTTCCTTCCTCTTCCTTGTCTTTTTGTATTCACACATATACACACTCAGACACGTTTTAGATGCACTGCACTTCGACACATGTCGGGAGACCTATCGAGAGCCTAGAGCTTGTCCCGGCTGGGGCGGTGCCTCGCTGGGAGGAGGTGGAGGAAATCTCTTTAATGTCGACCTGTAGGTCGGCGCCCGATCTCACCATCCAGTAGGAAAGGAACACGGCCCCCTCCCGCGACAGAACGTTCACTACATTAATAACCATTACAGGGCCCGATACAGAAATCAGTCAACTCAGCCATTCCTAGACGATATTCACTGCAGTACCTCTGACCGGGAGGTCCAAAATTCGAGTCCCAACGGCGCCCGGTGGCAGGATTTTCCTCACTAGCTTGTCAGGTAGGTCGGATTCAGTCGCGGTCTAGAAGAGAATTCTAGCGGCCAGCGGCTCTGATCGGTAGTTTTTCCGTAGTTTCTTCGATCAACACCAGGCGAATGCCGGAGCAGTACCCTAATAAACGGGCCACGGGCCGTGCGCGATATTTTCTCCCTCTTTCTTATTCTATTCCCACCCCTATCACATACACTTACACTGACACGCACTACACTATCACACATGTCGGGAGATCGGTCGGGACTTAGAACTTGTTCCGGCTCGGGGGCTTAGATCTTGTCCTGGCTGGGGCGGTGCTCTGCTGGTGGGAGATGTCTTTGTTGGGGAAAACTCCCCTTAGTTGACGGTAGGTCGCCGCCGAATCTCGCCACTCAACGAGGGAAGATCACCCGAACTACCCAATGAAAAAACACGCACTTCACGTACGGGACTACCGGGAGCGGTAGGTCAGTGCATCAACTGATGTCACTGCAGCGCCTCTGACCGGAAGGTCCTAGATTCGAGTCCTGACAGCGGTAAGATTTTCGACTCTAGCTTTTCAGCTAGGTCGAATTCAGTCGCTGTCTGGAGGAGAATTCTAGCGGCCGACTGCTCTGATCGGTAGTTTTCCGTGGTTTCTCCGATCAACACCGGGTGAATGCCGGAGCAGTACCCTATCAAACGGGCCACGGACCGCGCGCGATCTTCCTTCCCATTCCTTGTCCTATCCTCTCCCCTTACACACACACACACACACACACACACTTACACTAACATGCACTACACTACCACATATGCCGGGAGACCGGTCGGGAGCTTAGAGCTTGTCCCGGCTGGGGCGGTGCCCCGCTGGTGGGAGAGTCCTGGTGAGGGGGAAACCCCACTAGCCGACGGTAGGTCGGCGCCGGATCTCGCCATCCAGCGGGGGAAGATCACCGCCATCTCCCGAGAAAAAACATGCACTACACTAACGGGACTAATGACCAGAGCAGTTGAAAAGTGAGCGAAACCGGCGCCCGGAAACATGAAAAAAATCAATCAATCAATCAAACGTACGGGACTAATGACCTCGGTAATTGACGCGCCCGGAATCACAACCAATCAATCAATCAACCTAAATGATACTGCTGTTCGTAGGGTGCGCGTGAGAGCGCGCCGAGTCTGCGTATTCCCCTGAGCGTACCTCCAGGACGCGGCGTCCACCAGCGTCGCCTTATCTTATTAATGAAGCGGCGGCGAGGCGCGGGCGTTCTGTTTCGCAGCGGATGGCGTGCGCTTTTTGTTCGCCTTATCGGCATTCCTGCGCGGACGAGTTACTTAGGCCGGCCGTGTTCGTATTTGTTCATGGGGCGAGCACGAAATCGCGTTAAGCTGTCGCAGGGTCGTGGGTTCCCACCGCCTCTAACGGAGCTTGTTGCCCCTGCATCGCGATCTCTCCTCGGGTTGTGTCCCCGCAACTGTGCTACCGTGTGCTACCGCGTGGCGAAGTCAATGGACTCGTATGCTAATATTGTAATGAAATGTGTAATGAGGAAGTGCACGGTAATTGATGGCCATTTTTAATTAAATTTGAATCTCACGTTAAAGTGATTTTAGTTATGAATCAGAAAAGGTAAGAGTCGTTTATTTGATTCTTTAAAATAAGCATTTTTCATTAATAATTGTAACTTAAGAACCATTGTTCAATTTTTTAAAGTGTTGATTCTCTTATATTAAACAGAGTTTCTTAGAATAACTTAGCTTTATAATGTTGAAGAATAGCTTGATTTTGGTGTTCTTTCTCTTTTTCATATGTTGCTAAATATTGAAATTAATATTTGTTGACGCATTGGTATACCCTGGTTTTATGTAAAAGAAAATCAATTCGTTCTTTATCATTAGGCTTCAAATGACGTATTTCATTGAAAAGTGAGCGAAATAAGTGCAAAATTAATTTATTTTGTCAGATCTTTTCTTTGTTATTTCAATTCTTTTTTAATTAAATATTCGGACTTAAATGTCATTTAATATTTCTTATTGTTTTTTGAGAACTTATCCCTCTCCTGCTCAGGCTGAATGGTTGATAAAATCATAACAAAATAAACAAACAAAAATGATGCAGTTTTTTTATAGAAGAATGCTGGCTGTCTTATTAGTTCCATTGACACCGGTGAAAGAGATAATTTAAGCTGCAATTGCTTTGTTCGTGTTGCTGACTACAAAATTATACCTTTCAAGAGCGTAAGTCTAGATAATTTATGGAATAAAAATATCACTCTAATGGCAAACACAAGGCTTCCATTCTTTCCAACGTTGATTATAGTTTAGTTTTTTTAGCGATTTTCTTCAGAACTGTCGGATTAAAAAACTACAGAAATATTCCTTTATCTCTCTCTAACTTTCATTCAAGTCATTTCAAAAAATATTATTGCAATAAGAACCTAAACTTTTTCATTTACACACCACCAATACCAATGACACTTTTATTTCACTGTTAGAATTCCTGGAAATCAATTTAGAATTGCATAATTGGCATGTAACTTTTCACTTTCCTCTAAAAACCAATTTTCCCACAGTCGAAGACGTGCATTGGATGATGAGCACCTCTGCTCATAAAGCCGCTGTTTGGGCACTTCTTCGCTAACCGAAGTGGCTGTTGCGCCAGAAGGACGCGTCAAGTGGTAGCGCGGGGGCAGGGACCATCCACAGAGGCGGCGGCGGCGGTGGAGCCTGCAGCCTCGCCGGGAGGCGGGAACGCGCCTTTCGAAAATAATAAAACGCGGGATAAGTAGGGCCGCCCGCCTGTGCGATTGGTCGGATCGCGCAAGCGACGTGCAGTGACGACGGCGGCGGCGGCGGCGGTTACGAAAACGGGACGCGCGGTGCTGCCTTTCGCCGCCGCCGCCCCCGTCTACACCGCCGTCGCCACCTCCACCGCCGCCGCCGTGGCGCGATCTAAGTGATCTGTCCGGGAGTTCACGATGAGGAAATGCTTCCATGGAGTTCAAGCGAATTCAAATTGCTCTCTTCAAAGGACCCGGATGACCTGGGTGAATTGAATCTTCGATTTTTTCCGCTTGTTTCGTTCGTGTTTCGTGGGTCAACGGGCGTTGGGCGTGTAAAGTTCTGAAAGCGCGGAAGAAGTTCGTGACTGATGTGGTATTGTTTTTTTTAATACAAAACTATTCTGTACTAATTAAATGTAATGGATTTAGTAATAATGCATTTGATTTTAGTAACTTAAATGTAATTGATACAAGAACGTTACATAACTGAAAATTGAAAGAATTAATGTGTAAAATATGATAACCCACACGGAGACACTTTGGAGATACATATAATTCAACATTTTGGTTTAAAAGAGTTGCATAAAATTGCTACAATTAACAACAGATTTGAGTATCACCTTACATGGACAACATATTGTACGGCCTCAACTACAGTTGTAGGGTTACGGCTCTTTCTATAAATTTATAACACGAGTTCAAGAAGAATATGACAATTGCTTGTTAAAAAAATTGTTTCTTTAGAACGTGTATTTATGAAACATTACTACGAGCCTTCGGTCGTAATACCTTTTTGGCACAGTTCTACTATAATAAATGAAAAGTACTCTAAAATTAACGTACTAAAATTAAGATATTACAAACTGCCCATAGCAAGGAAAGTTTCAAGATACATTAGGTTTAGGCTAGGTTGCAGCTGAAATTAAAAATACAAAGTTTTTTTTCTACACTAGAAAATATTGTCTTCAATATAAAAGTCAATGAGTCATGAAAAAATACCTGCACCTTCGGAAAATTATTTTTTGAAGCCCAAATATAACAATTCTTAACACTCACAAAGGCCCTCTTAAATGAATGTTTAGTTTCAAACGCGTTTAATACGCAATAACTGAATTAAAATTATGGTGAATTTTATACTTCTTAATACACTTTCTCGAAAGAAAAAGCGCTGTTGTATTAATTTACAATTTCATATTTCTAATACAATTAACATTAAAATAATATTGTAATACGTTCATGTTTCACTGATCTCTCCCTCATCTTTTGTTTATTTTTGTCGCAAGTGTGTACCATTCTTTACTCTAAAATTAAACGTATGTTTTGATTTGTTCCAAACCCCCTATTAATCTCTTTAATATATCTTGCAACCTCAGAGAAATCCATGTCTTTCTTGAATTGAGAAGTAGTGTAATCATAACCCTGAAATAAATATTAAAATTCTATAGGTTGGACAACCAATCCAGTATGCACGAAATTTCAGAATACTTGCAACGCAAAAGGTGAAGTCATTTCCTCGAGTATATGAGGCTTTGAAAACAACGTATTACATTTGCTTGGGCAGAACTATCGAATGGAAACCACTAAATAACATTGAAACAAGAAAACCTCACTTCATTTGCATGGGTATATTGCCATTTGAAAATGCTATTATATTTCAAAGCAATGAAAAGAGAATTTCTAATCTCTAGCATAGGTATGTATATGTATCGATTTATGTACAGCATGGAAAGAATGTTACTTATATTATCCTTTAAAGTCGAGTCAACTAATTTTAAAACAAATTACATTGCACAACAAACATTTTTTCTCATATTTGATGAATCATGAGAATGTCAATTGTACGCAATCCTGAATGTCTTGTCCAATCTCCTCCCGTATCTCGAATTCGCACACCGCCTCTCGTGCTGGCGAGACCGTGATGTCCCGTGCGGTGCTAAATCTTCAGAGACTCGCGCCGCGAGTACTCCATCCTCGCTAATCGCACTTTGCGCAAGCAGCGGACCCATTACGTCGTCGACGAGTGCTTGCGGAGACCAGTCGGACCGCGACGGGTTTCGACAACGGACCGCGGGTTCGCATCGAGGTCAAGGCAGCGTCCACGGACCGGCCACTTGACTAGCTGCCCGCCAGCGCTCCGCCCCGTCGCCCCGCGCCACCCGCCGCGCTGTCCGTCACTCTCTCCGGCCATCCGCCCTCGGGGGCTCTTCTCAGTGCAACACGTCGACGCGTTCGGTGTTGTTTCTTTCTCCTTCTCCACCCTGACACGTTTATGGATATGTCGAAAATGAATGAAGGTTTGTTCTGCACAGCATTACAGTAAAACTGCAAATGGACGAACCACACGACTTTGGGTTTTTTGATTGATTGATTAGTGATTTTGAGCGCGTCAACTAAGGTCATCAATCCCGTAAATGTAGTGCATTAGTCCCGTCACTAGTCCCGTACGTCTTCTGTAAGTCTAGTGCATTAGTCCAGTAAGTGTTTTTTCTCGGGAGGTGGCGGTGATCTTCCCCCGCTGGATGGTGAGATCCAGCGCCGACTTGTGCCAGCTAGTGGGGTTTTCTCCAACCAGACATCTCCCTCCAGCGGGGCACCGGCCCAGCCGGGACAAGTTCTCAGTTCCCGACCGGTCTCCCGACATGTGTGGTAGTGTAGTGCATGTAAGTGTAAGTGTGTGTATGTAGGAAGTAAGGATAAGACCAGGAAGAGAAAGGAAAGATCGCGCGCGGTCCGTGACCCGTTTGGTAGGGTACCTCTTGCGCATTCGCACCGACCGTTGGTCGGAGAAACCACGGAAACCTACCCAACAATAACAGCTGACCGCTAGAATTCTCCTCCAGACATCGGCTGGATTCGCCAGAGATCGGCTGGAACCCAGCTGTGTAGTGTCGAAAATCCTCCCATCGTCGGGACTCGAATCGTAGGACCTCCCGGTCAGAGGTCTTACAGTGACATCAGTTGTTATCCTGAGACACTCCCAGTACGACCATTGGACTAAATCCGGTTAGCGAAACTACGAATGGTTGAATGAAGCTTGTAAATAGTGTAAAAAAACATCAAAATTAGAAAGCACTTAGCTTCAAGTAATGAAATTAAGTGTAATAAATGAAAGATATAAAAAACAGTTAATTCCTAAAGATTTACACAATTAAGAAGATTAAGAAATTAAATTGCTTTTATTAAATATTTTTTTCTAAATTCGCGAAATCGGTTAGAATAATGGGGCGTTTGAGTTATGAAGCATCGTGAAATTGGAGTTCTACAGTAAGTATTCGCGTGTTCGCCTCATTATGTAAAACAAATAGTGCACTCACAGGTGATGAGGCACGAAGGAACGATGGTTGGATGGATGGAACAATGGATTGATTTCTATTGTACTGACGTTTTGGATGTTGTGTTTTTCGATATTTCAAAATAAACCCCTTACTATACGAAAATTTACAAGAGCTCCCCTGTTAAAAATTTGAAGCAATATTGTAGTTCTCCAGCGGTAATTTGAAGAGTACCTACGGGTTCGTCGTCTTTCGAAAAATGTGTCTCTTAATTTACTATTATGTAAATAATTTTATTGTATTATTTCGCTTCTATTTCAAAATATTTTATTTTTATTTGACTTTACAAATCTTCCTATAATTTTTAATGGTATAAAAATATGGCCCTCGCGGTTAAGGTCATTGGTCAGCGTGCTCGCTTTTCATGACGCGACCTCGTGTTCGATTCCCGGTCGGGAAAGATTATAGTGTGCGTTTTCCTTGTAATGTCCCAGTATATGTTTCTATGTGACGATGAGAAAACTCACTTCTCAGGTTGAGAAGACCAGAATACGGCGTGTGGATGTCTTTGTGCTAACCACACGTACCCCTGAACCGATTGCCACGAGGCCGGTGCGCTGCTGGTAGGCCATAGCCCAAGCCAGTACAAGACAGACAATTATAAATATGTTCATGGCATTTGATCGAAATCTACTAATACGCTTCCTTTTCTGCCCTTGATGTCGCCTGATACGTAAAACATTTTATTAGACTTTCATTCATTTCGTCGAAAGTTCCAATTTCTCCCTTAAAATAGGATTTCTCTGAACCTTAGTATTTGCCTTAAAATTTTCTACCATTGACCTAACCATCTATAATTTTCAAGAAATCCCTTGTTAGGTTTCGCGTGTTTCCTTTCTCAATCATGTAAGTCTGTGACTTCTTCCTTCCTCTTTCGCCGACACATATTCGCCCCTGAGCCTTCATATTATCTATTATTTGTCTATTTAGCTGCTGTTTGATTTCACATTTCGATGTTTTGATGTCTTTTTGGTAATTTATTATTTCTTCTTTACCACTATCACAATATTCCACCTGACCTCTCCATCATCCCACGTGTGTCATTCACATTGCATCCCTTTTGCGCAGCTTGCGACCTCCGCGAGTGATGGGTGCCATTTCCATGCCAGGGGCGCGAGCGCCGGTCCGCCTCGTGGTGGACGCCGCCGGGACAGAAGACGTGCGCCGGGTTCAGAACCAGCGGCCCTTCCGCCGGCCCCTCTGTGCTTCCTTTCGCACGCGCCACCGCCACCGCCACCGCCACCGCCATAGCACCGCTTCGCTACACCGCCACCGTCTCACCACCACTATCGCCTGGCCACCAGCGCCACCACCTCGCTAACACCACCACCGTCTCACCACCACTATCGCCTGGCCACCAGCGCCACCACCTCGCTAACACCACCACCGTCTCACCACTACTATCGCCTGGCCATCAGCGCCACCATCTTGCTAACAACACCATAGTCTCACTACCACCTCCGTCACCGCTACCGCCGCCAAACCTACGTCCCGCCACCACCACCGCTGCCGCCTTCAATCTCTTCACTACCGCCACCGCTGCCAGCGCTCGCCACGCCTCGCCACGCCTCGCCACGCCACGCCACGTCTCACCACGCCCCGTCTGGCCACGCCATGCCACGTCTCGCCACGCCACGCCAGACCACATCTCCCCACGCCACGCCACATCTCATCACGCCACGTTTCACCACGCCCCGTCTGGCCACGCCACGCCACGTTTCGCCACGGTATGCCACGCCACGCCACGTTTCGCCACGGTATGTCACGCCACGTCCCGTCTCGTCACACCACGCCAATCCACGTCTTGCCACGCCAAATCACGTTACGTCACGTCTCGTCACGCCACACTACGGTACGCCAAACTACACCGTCCGCGCCATCGCCGCAGTGTTAGAGCCGACAGGTGTACGCCGTAACGGATTTGCGAAGACACCTCTGTACCCGGAGACAGCAAGTGGAAACGAAACGACGCGAGTCTTTTAACTGTTACTTCACGTATTTTCTACTTTTTTCTCTGTGTTTGCTTGAGGTAGATGGATGAGACGGCATGGGACAGCAGTTTTGCCGCTTCTTTTCTTGAAGGGAGCGTGTTCGATATTTCCCGATTTGGTAAAGTACATGTGTAAGTTTCTCGGGAAAAATTGGAATGATTCGCGGGACACGACGTAAGTAGCAAGTTTTTTATATAAGTTCAGTTCTGGTTTACTCATGACATTATGCACTCTGGTGGTAATGCGAGTTTTTTCTAAATTGAATTTTTTAAATTGCTTAATAATAGTTCAAGACGATTTAAATCTTGATGTATTTTTTATCTCAAATTTTGTGACTCTTATATAATATGTTTCTATCGGGAAATAATATTCTATGTTATAATGTAAATTATATTGGAATATGTTTGTGGAGGCCTGGAAAATTCCTTCACAGAATATTGGTTAAGAATATCAGTGCTAATTCAAAACGTTTATTGGCAAGAATGATGGTAGATCGTATTTTTAAGTCCTGCTTTGCCATGCGCATAACATGTTTAAACTGTTAATTGACAAATTGGATGGAAATTTCCATTCAGAATTTCATCCTTATTTTAATCCAAATCACTTTCCTCATTTTCATATCCATCCCCTTTTCTGTATTCATCCTCAACCCCATCCTCATTCTCATCCCCATTCTTATTTTCATTCATGTATACATTCTCACTTTTTTCCCTATACACATCTACGTTCACATCCCCTACTCCTGTTTTACGCCTATATTTATTATCACACAAACTCTCATTCTCATTCCCATCCTCAGTTTCATTTACTCACATCACAACTCCTGTCCTTTTCCGTATCGCCGTTCCCATTTCTAAAATCTATTCCTATTTTTACTCTTATATGTATTCTCTTACAAATTCTAAGACCAACCTTAATTCCTATTTCATTCCTATTTTTATTCTCATTCTCATCTCCATTTCTCTTTCCATTCTCATACACATTATCGTACTCATCACAATTCTTATGTTCATTTTCGCGATTCCCATTCCATCCTCATTTCCACCCCCATTGTTCCATCCCATATGTCCCTCCTCATCCACATTCTCACCCTATTCTCCTCCTCAATTGTGCCCTCTTCCCAACCCTCAGCCGCGCTCTGCAACGGTGCGGCGGTGGCTGCGCCGGGGGCGACGCGGCGCGGCGTGGCGCAGCGGAGCGCGGCGGAACCTGCCGCATTGTAAACACCTTTCGCTCTCGGCGGCGATGCGACGCGACGCGGCCGTGAGAACTGCCAAGAGCATTCGCGGTCCGCGGCGCGCGGTATGCGGCCGGCGGCGAGTTTCGCCATGGCGGCGCGGCAGGCGGCGCAAAAAGGCTTCTGTTCTAGCCGGGCGTTGAAGTCTCCGCTTCCCATTACGGCGGACCGGCGCGGCGCCGTCGCGTAACGACTGCAGTCGGTCTCTCGCTCTCCGATTTGTTACTTGATGGTTCTAGTTTTGGTTGGGGAGGTGCTCGTTCTGGGTGGGCGAAATAATGTACTGTCGTGGATGTAAGACGAGTTAATACAGTTTCTAATCATGTCTATTGAAAAGGTTGGGTCATGAATGGGTGGGGGTTGAGTCAAAGGGTCGGTGTCAAGTGGGACTAAAAGGATATGTTTGTCTCCCAAGTTTTCTCTCTTAATTTACTAAAGTGTTTATTATGAACATATTCAGTTGTAGTACGAATAGAATATCCCAACTGTAAACACCTTTCCTAATATTCTGCAATCCCAATATTCCCACTATCTCAATATTCCGAAATTTAACTAGGAATCATTTATATTAACAACTAACTATGGAAGTTGACATTTTCCACATTGGCATTTATGTACGTCTTAAGAACACATCTAAAATGCACAAGGTTCATCAACGACATTATGTTTTACTTAGAAATCACACAACGTTAAACGTCAAATCCCACCGAATCCTAACTGCCAAAAAATTAGCATATATTCACCTAAGTCGTTATTGTGATGCTGCTTCTAAAACTTGTAACTAAGATAAGTTGTTTGACGCTTGATAGGAAATCTAGCGTGATCAGGAAATAATATTGCAGTTCTTTTCTTAATATGAAATTTTATATTCACTCTTGACTCTTGATCATCATCATAAGAGCTCTGAAGCAAAACCGAAAATAAAAAATTCGCCAAAAGGTTTAGAAGTAACCCTTTTGTAATCGAAGAAATCGTGTTATGACAATACGCAAACTTTTCGTTTACGTTAAGGAAGTGACTCCAATATTACCATGTTAAAAACTGTATTTTTTGTGTACAGATAGCTTACTTAATTCAAAATAGTTTGGTACTTGTTCCATGATGATTGTTTTGAATAGTTTGGCGATTGTTCCATGATGAGAGTTATTCCTTGAATTAATTTTTTTTAAATACTTGACAATATCTTATAAACCATGATCCTGATTATTTGACTTCAACTGTATCTTCAATGATATGGTTAATACATTCTTTTTGAAGAAACAACCGACTAATTTTTTCTACACTGAAAGAGTATTGTTATTTCTATGTAGCGAGGGTGGGATTTTATAATTTTTAAAATAACTGTAGGCTCTACAATTGACACTACACTCTGTACAATTGAATGAGAATTCTTCCTATCTTTTCGTAAAATTAAGTTTTTCTATTCTGTGATATCAATATTTCTATAAATGTTAAACTTTGATGTTTAAAGTGTTTGTCACCGACTGAAATAACATAGTAAATAAAATAGTAAACATTCAAATATGTTTATTCATTTAATAGTTTCCTAAGTGCAATTACATAAAAAATGTAATAAAAAATATAGGTATTAATCAACACAACTAAACATTCTCTTAAATCAATTATAAATAGTAGGAGAATTCAAAGTCACTAGACTCACAAAAAATTCTTTCTTACAAGCTTGAAAAATGCTCTGATGCATAAGTACTTTAAAAAAGGTATCTAAATATTTGCAATATGGTTTTAAACGAGGCTTCCATGAGACTTAAACTACAAAGTTCAAATATTTCCAGAAGAAAATTCTCATGAGAATTCTACAAAATCTTTTTAATTTAAATTATCAGTTGACGTAAAATAAAGCTACCACTTTGACCATCGATGCATCCAGTCTGTGCACTGCCTTCACCTGAATGTCAAGTTGAGCGGGCGGCCGTGTGCCGAGGACAAGCATCCAACGCGGAACATCCGATCCGGGAATCGATGGGCGATGGAATGTAACGGACTGTTGGTCTTTCGATACGATCGGTTGACCGACGCGATTATCCGCGAGGCATCGCCAACGAGTCGTTTCTGGCAGTTACCGCTCGCGATTATGCGAGGCATTATTTTCAAGAACGCTTATTTAGGTGGGATAAATCGAACCTCTCTATCGCATTGGACCTTGATTAAAGACAATATCTTTGACTCAGCCATCTTCCTTTATCCGCTTTCTCAAAATATAGCATGCGTATTTGTACATAAACTGCCGTGTATTACTAAGAGTGATCCAAGATTGCTAGTTTTCTTTCTTTGCTTTTGTTGTGAATGAATGGTCTCATGTACATTTCATGAACCACCTTGTAACTAGTGCAGGAAACATATTGAATATCACTTCTCATCGTGATTCAATTCTTAATTTATTCAATTATTTTCGTGAACAAATTCATCAAAGTTTTATTATTACTTTTTCGTTTGATAAGACAAAATTTCAGTCAATAAATATGTTTAATTGTGAACAAGAGAGGAAGAAGAAAAGAAATAAGGATAGAAAAAAGAAAAAGAAAGAAAGAAAGAGAGGAAGAGAGAAAGAGAGAAAGAAAAAGAAATAAAGAGGGACTTGAAGCAATCAGTTTCTTTAAGTGAACTTCTCAAAATTTGAACACAAGATATTTTCTATACAGGTGATTGACAAAAGTGTCAAGGTGGTAGTGTAGTCGAAGCAATTTAGTGGTATTAGTGGAGTCGTAGTGTTGGTGGGTGAAATTAACAGTGTACGGTTTAACAAGAGTAACGTTGCTTGCAAATAAAATAATGAATTATATATCCGTGGTGCAAAAATTACAAAAATTACCTTTCACAAAAGATTCCATAGAGAAAATAGTATTTACCATTCAAACGTAATTTTAACAAACCCCATTGACAAAAAAGTTTGCTACTTCTAATGAAAGTTATAGTCGGCTGGAAATGCGATACAGTAGAACGTAAGTATAAATGACGCAGATGGAATCGAAGTGAAGCAAAGCCCTTAATCACGAGACATAGTGGCTTGAGACGATCAGTCGATCAGTGACGGAATCAGAGCCGAAAAGAAATGGGAGCAGTAGAACCACGTTTTCCGTCATACGTTTCCGAAGATGTTTTTAATGATGTCACCAAAACAATTTTTATACAGAAAGCCTTTAACTATAATGCATTTTTCATGTGAATGTATAATTCAGAATATAATATATTTTTAAAGTTGTATTTTAATAATTATCAAAGGACGTTAAATAATGTATGCTAGTAATTACAGAACTACTTCAACCATTTTTAACTGAATAACATCACTTATAATAGTCCCAATAATCATTGCATGACATGACAATCGTGATTGTTTCTCGGGCTACATGCTTTTGTCAGTAAAACTATTGTCACAACCTCAATATATGCCCGATGGTTACTATTTTATACGTTGTCTGAAATTAGGAGTGCAATAAATTAGTGGTCTAACAATGGGTCGATCATATATTGTTTAATTTTATTACTCAACTTCTTCGTATTTACTTACTAATTTATTTACTACTATCAGTAATTTGAATAACATGAAGACATTTCACACCTTCCAACTCGAGAACAAAATTCATCCGTAATAGCATGGTTCTAAGAATTTTAAGTCTCTCTACCTTTAATTCTAGTGAGTTATTTTTAAAACAGCGGCCTAGTCAGACTGGTATGTAGTAGAACAATGGGTGGCAGCCCTGTTACCGCGGCGGCGGCGGCGTGGGCGGGGGCGCCGGCGTGTGTGGCCGCTGCCGAAGAGACGGCGACGTGCCGGGGTCGTAAAGCGCGCAGTAACTTCCAAAGGCGGTCGTCAAGCCATTCGCACCCCAAAAAGAGCATGTAAGGCCTCAAATGACCTGTGAACGCAGCAGTAAAAGCAACTCTCGGGGGAATGCGCTAACTCAAATATCCCGGCCACAACACGGAACCGCGTAAATCGTTCTTTTCCGAAAGGAGACAACTGTAACGCAGTTCCGGCAAGGCCGATGACACAGTATGTTCCTAGAGTTTAGGAGAGTGGCGATGATGACGATGATGATGATGACGATGATCTAAACCCGTTTGATCCTTGAAGGGCAAAGTCTTCCTGCCAGCGCAGAGGTGGCCCTGCTTGCCTCTTCATATGAGCCAGAGCTACGGAGATATTGCATTTAATTGTAGCCCTTTAAGATTCTAGTACTACTTCTATTTCTTTATTATTTACATTTACCGTTTATATTTGGAGGAGTGTATTTTGTTAAGTAAGTTAAATCTAACGATTTGAATGTGTTTAAAATATAATATCGCTAAAATATAATATCGCTAAAACTACTTATTTTTAAATCTAGGCAGTGTAATTTATGACATTTCGAAAAAAAAATTTTAAAAATTAAATTAGGGTTTGGATTGTAGTAATCTTTTAAGAAATCTTGGAATAAAACTGGACAGCAGGGAATGAAGAGATTGTTGATGGAGCAACTTCTCCTAGTCATTTTCCTCGAAGGTACCTGAACAACAGATAAGCTCTCGGGCAGAGACGGAAAGATAACTGACATTCAGCTCACGACTTCATGTCTCAATCTCCGCAGCAGGGCTACACGGCCATTGCCTTGGGCTGAGACTGGCGGCTAGCGCGTGGCGAATTTTATGCCTCAAGAAAGAAGAGTGCCCGGTACAACGTTCTTGCTGCTCGCATTGCCCTTTTGTTCGCTCGAGAGTAGATCCTTGATGTTTTTATCTAGTGCAGACAGTTGGTCGAATAACTATAGTCTGCATTGCAAAACTTCATCTTTATTGAAATTAATCCGTGAAGTAATCATGAAACAAGAAATAATATAATGCTTTAGGAATAACTGTGAATGGGGAGGTGAAAGTTAACTGAAAAATACAAAAAACAGAAAGAATTTCTCTGCAATACAGGCTCCTTTTATTCCCCATATTAGTGGCGGAATGGACCCGTATTTTCAAATGAACACTTGTGCCCATTACCGTAGTCTACTGATTACGGCAGTAGCCACAAGCTGCGGAGTCTCCGGGTTTGAGTCCCATTTTAAATGTAGATGTTTGCTTTATGGTTGTGGCATGGCGGGGCCTGACCCATCTAGTAAGTAACATGGTCAATACCTAATTTATTCCCAATCCTCTTCCTGCCCTACAATATGTGTGTGAGAAACGTATGCGATTACCTGCGTGCTAGGGGAATAAACACAATAATAGGGCTGAGGGCTTCTATGTGAGCGCTACCTGGTCGCCAACGAACTTTCTTACCTGCAACAATGCGCAAGCAATGTCACGGGCTTATGAGCCACTAGCGACTGAGACAGTGTTTGGCCGCAATCGGCTTACGAGTGACAGCGGAGTTATGGAATTGACACTTGGGACAGTGCACCCTAGAGTAAACAAAGTGAAGTTAAATGAATATACGAGTGCTAGCTATAACCCAAAAGTAAAGTGTCCTTAAAATGTCCAATGCTGCAAAGTGAACTCTCTATTAACAACACTCATTCTATTAAAATCGTATCTTTACGTAGTTCCGATAACCCATTGGTGTTATTTATGGACATTTCATTCGTTTGTTACGGAAGGATTTTATTTCTGTCACTGCTAAATAATAAGAGTAGTCTTCTCTTGGAATTTGGTCGCCTGTGTACCGTTGAGAACTTTGGTTAGTTCAATAGATTCTGTTTTTTTCCCTTCTTTTCCTCCCCTTCTTCTTCCTCCCCTTCTTCTTCCTCCCCTTTTTCTTCATCTTCTTTGTCTCCTTTTTCCTCTCCTTACTATTATTTTTTTCTCGTCTTCACCTCCTCCTTCTCTTCTTCCTTTTCTCCGTCCCCTTATTCCTTCTTCTCCCCTCCATTCTTTTGCTGAATAGAACTCCATTCTTGCTCTGAACTTCCTTTGTTTCTTTTCCCCGTCTCTTAGTAACTCCTACAATGTCCATCTTTTTTATTTATTATTTTCTTTTTTAAGCATTGTAAGTTTGCTGACCCTTCGACCATGTACAGTGTGTTTCTGGAGTCGAACAACGTCAAGGCTCTTCCGTTTCTACGCCCACTGCACACGGCTTCTCTTTCAATAGCGCGCAGACCAAGATCATTGCCCCAGCCGCTGCAGAGTCCTCCCCAACCAGCCCGCGCATAATCGCCAGCCCCCCGCGCCAAACGAGCCGCGCCTAACGGCGTTCACCATGCCCCGCTCGCCCACGGCCGGCGCCTGCGCGCTCCCTCTGCCCGCAGCGACTGCACGGCGCGGCGCCGCCTCGCCGGAGGGAATTAAAAAATCACTTGCCTCGAATGCCCCAGGGACACATTTAGCTGAAAGTCGCGAACCCTCTCATTTCCTCTGCCTCTGAGTGCGAGGGTGAAAGAGCGAAAGGGTGAAAGAGCGACAGAGTGAAAAAGTGAGAGGGTGAGAGAGGGAGGGGCGAGAGAGTGAGAGGGTGAGGGTGAGAGGGTGAGAGTGAGAGGGTGAGAGAGAGGGCGAAAGAGTGAGGCTGAGAGGGCGAGAGAGTGAGGCTGAGAGGGCGAGAGAGTGAGGGTGAGAGAGTGAGAGGGCGAGAGGGTGAGAGGGTGAGAGGGCGAGAGGGCGAGAGTGTGAGAGGGCGAGAGCGAGGAGGTGAGAGGGCGAGAGGGTGAGAGGGCGAGAGGGTGAGAGGGCGAGAGGGTGAGGGCGAGAGGGTGAGAGGGCGAGACGGTGAGAGGGCGAGGGGGTGAGAGGCGAGGGGGTGAGAGGGCGAGAGTGCAGCAGAGGGCGAGAGTGCGTGGGAGGGCAGGGCGAGAGTGTGAGAGGGCGAGAGTGTGAGAGGGCGAGAGTGTGAGGGGGCGAGAGTGTGAGAGGGCGAGAGTGTGAGAGGACGAGAGTGTGAGAGGGTGAGAGGGTGAGAGGGCGAGAGTGTGAGAGGGCGAGAGTGTGAGAGGGCGAGAGGGCGAGAGGGTGAGAGGGCGAGAGGGCGAGAGGGCGAGAGGGTGAGAGGGCGAGAGGGTGAGAGGGCGAGAGGGTGAGAGGGCGAGAGGGTGAGAGGGCGAGAGGATGAGAGGGTGAGAGAGTGAGGGAATGAGACGGGGGAATGAGACAGGAAATGAGTGTTGATTACGACCTCGTCAACTACTTAGGGAATTAGTCTAGGAGAGTAACGTACATCTCGGAAGGTGGGGAGTTTCGCTAGAACGTCAATTTTCCTTCCTGATATTTTTCCCAGTGGTGCAGCTCCCCCGCCGAAGCAAGCTGAAATATCTCGAACGCTCTCCTGACGTACGTGATAGTGTAGTGCTTGTAACTTTGTGTGTGTGACAGTAAGGGGAAGTGAAGTAATGATCGTGCGCAATCCGTGGCTCGTTTTCTATCATACTGCTCCAGAATTCGACAGGTAATGATCGAAAAAACTAAGGAAAACTATCCATCAGGGCAACTGACCGCTTGAGTTCTCCTCCTTAACTGTGGATAAATTCGATCCAGATATGTAGCTACTGACTGAAATGGCCGGGACTAGAACCTCAATGCTGAAGAAGAGACGGCGTTTACGTCGAGGTATTGCATGTTTACCGTTCCCGTGTGATCGCGGGAAGTGATGTGGAGTTCATGATCATCGATAGAAAGCGCAGACGTACACCCTTCATAGTTCATTATTGTCACATACACTTTCGCCGAATTGCGGCATTCGAAAACAAAATCTTAAAATGCTATTCCATAATAATGTCGAGTCTACGTCTGACCTATCTATTGTTCTAAATATTCTTCTCCGGTGACCAAGATTTCAATGTGTTCAATCCAGGCTGGGGCCTGCAAGTCTCTGGAAGTTTGTGCGCAAATTTAAGACTCAAAGCGCTCTTGTGGATTCGACAAGTCACTAACGTCATGTGCGCTATATATAATAGCAAGTGCACTGCTATTCTGACGGTGTGCTGGCGAGCTATTGTTCTGGTAGCCTAAAATTGGACACTATCGCAGGGCTGCATGTGATCCAGTGCTGTCGTAACATGTACCTTGCGGTTGCGGCAATTTACAAATTTTCATATTGGTTCATATGTACCCGAAAGAAAGAAGTATTGCCGTATTTTTTCTTCGGCAATACTTAGAACTATATTTAGAGCTTTGACTCGCTACAAGCAAAACTTTAAAAGACGTTACAGAATAATATAAGTCGTCAAGAAACTGCTCTAAATTAACGAAGCGTTTCTTAGAAAGATTACATAAGAAACATTTGTTCAACTAATAGAGGAAAAGACTGACGTGTTTTCTGTGACCATGTCATTTAGTGTAATGTAATGTAATGCGATGTAATGCAATGTAACGTACTACAACTTTTTTCAATGTCTGCAAAAATGTTTACTATATATTTTGAAGCAGTTTGAATTATATTTACGAAGTCGCCGGAAAAGGGAGGTTAACAGGTCATAATGACTACATGGACCAGAAGGTTCAGGAAGGATGTTCCATCAATCATTTTTTCTTCTGAGTGTAGTTGTAATACAGGGCCCATCATAAATCTTGAGACATTAATTGCTTTAGGTATTCTAAGTTACCGACTATTTGGGTGAAAATTAAAATTGAGTCTATACCACGAATTGATACATGAACATGTAGATAATGACTGACGCTTGAGCAATTACGTTGTATCAGAGGAAGAGATATACAGCGAAGAGGCGTGGTCGCAAGGAGGTTTTCGTTTTGCAAGAAAGTAAAATATAACGCAAAAAATATTGTAAATAGGTAAAATTTGCGAACATTAAAAAAAAGACGCATTTCTTTGTGGTAATTCGACATTCTGATTCTCTTTCTGAAAAAGATCACTAATTTCCCTCAAGTTCACAGTTTAGCGCTTCGGAGTCAACTGTTTAACGAGGCGTATGTCTCGGAGATATATTACTTACAGTTTGATAAACGACTTAGTAGTAAGATGTACTAGTATAATTATTTGCGGGAGGAAATTTATTAAGGGGCGAAAGCAATAATTTTAATTGCTTGTACTTCGACTCAACGAATACCATAGGCAAGACATTGCTGAGTATATTAGTAACTTACGCTTCAGCAATAATAACCAAGGTAAAATACTTCTGGATAATACTTCTTCGATCATGTCATTGAGAGAACGGGCATTTAAAATTTATTTTCATAATTTCGCTTTTACAGCGTAGTTTGTTTCTTAATTAAAAAAAAAATTCTTCAACTCTAACACTAGTGGGTTCGTTTTCAACAAAAGAAATAAACTCTCTTGTACCTGTTAAGGAAAAAATTACAAATAAGTGTTGAAATGTTAATGGATTATTAGTAGTACAGAAAAAAATTAAAATGAGTAATTATGAGTTACATATTTCTCTAGCATGAAATTAAATTACTAAAATGTTCTGTCATTAGTCATTACTAGAATAATGAATGAACACCCGCAGACGCACACGCCCGCACATACACCCTTCCTCACACGCACACTCCCGCACAAACACACAGCCCCACGCGCACACGTCCGCACGCGCACACGCCCACACATGCCCACGAACACGGGCTTCCGAACACACACGCACAAGTATATAGCGCCGCGCACGTAAGCACGCGCACGTGCATAATTGCACATGCCCGCACGCACGCACACGCCGCACGAATACGCCCACACATACTCGCCCGCATGGACACCCTGCACTCGCACCCGTGGCCCGCACGCACACGCCCACACGCACACGCCCGCACGCACACGCCCGCACGCACACGCCCGCACGCACACGCCCGCACGCACGAGCCCGCACGCACTCTCTCGCACCCGCACTCGCACGCAAACACATTCTCCCTTACACGTACGCGCGCAAAGACCCACTCAAACACTCTCACATAAACACACACCTACATGAACTCACTGACACACAAACAGGAACTCACACACGAACACGAACTCTCACACACACACGAACACGAACTCTCACACACACACACACCCGAACACGAACTCACACACACACACACACACGAACACGAACTCACACACACGAACACGAACTCGCACACACACGAACACGAACTCGCACACACATGAAAACGATCTCAGCGCGCGAGAGAAAGGGGGGAGCGACCCACGCGTCGCAGGCCGAGAATTACTGCTGTTCTTGGCGCAGATTAGCTCCATTTGCACGTCCACAGCCGGACCTCGCGGAAGTTTCGGCGGCGGCAGAGCGCGTAGGAGGGCGCGCCCGTGCTCGTCGCGGCTGCTTTACGACTGCGCCCAGCGGTAAAACCTGTGGCCGCCGGACCACGCCCTGCCCTGCTCTGCCGCACACGGCGGTTGCTGCACTCGCTGGCGTAAACGGGCAAAAGGATCCATTTTTTTCTTTCTTTTTCTTTTTTCACTTTCCTTTTTTTTTTCTTTTTCTTGTTTCTTCCGCACGCGCACTCGTGTGTGTATACGTGTGTGTGTTAGAAAAGACAAACTTAATTATAATAATCTATAAATGAGTGTTCTTGATGTAATAATCCGCAATATCTTAAAGTAATAATCGGCAATATGTTTTTCATGCGATGTGTGGGGAATGCGGGGAATATGAGGAATAAATAAATACTAAACGAGGAGGGATTCAAACTTGTAGTACGTAAGTTATAAGTGTTTCGTTAGGTAAGATAAAAAAGATATAATCGACACTGATGTGGTTTGAAAATGGGGTAAGCAAATATATTCAAATGAGAACCATTGCACATTGGACGCAATCAACACATCTGAAACGAAGAAAATTCGTAATAAAATAAGAACAATAACAAGTAATGCTAATTTTTCACATTGCTGATGAACTAATTTGAGCGTTTCGCAATTCTGTGATACGAGTCGCATAAAATGATGCTACGAAGGTATTTCCTGGATCACTTTTTCCTCTAATTCTCATATTCGGGAAATGTTTTTCCAGTATCCAATTATCTCGAAATAGAGACATTTTGTGTACGTGTACTTTTGGACAATGAACCATTGTGCGTCAGTCAATTCAAAAAGTAAACTTCTTGACATATCTGTACAAACTTTTATGCTCTTCATCGAGGTGATTACCACGTTGGCGTCTAACCTTGCGAACGGAACAAGACCCCGACACCTGCAATGGGCCAGTGAATTAAAACGACATCGTGGAATGAAATAAAAGAAATTTCAATGATCTATACGCTTGCGAGACCGCCCATACCTTGAATGGAATTTTGTAACGAGATTCGATTTACGACGTCCCTCTAGCAGTTCGAATGGCCTTTTAACAATGTAACGTCTGTATTATGTGAATGTTCACAGTCGTTCGGCAAATGTCATAATTTTTTACTGATGTATTTTCATGCAAGGTAAATCAGTCTCATCGTGATTTTATAGTTCGAGTTGTTATAACGCTTTGAGTACCATTTGGAAGCTGCTTTGAAAAAAATATTTTCTCTAAAAGATAATTCTCAACAAAGCCGTGCTTACAACTGCAATATTTATGTGTTTTCCAAATATTATTAAGTCCCTGCTATCTACTTCGCGGTCATTAATTTCTGTCTCAATCAGTTTTTACAATTCAATTTCTTTTTATGCGGTAAATGATGTTTAACGTTTTGTAATGTTTAGAAAGAAAATAATATCGTATTCTCATTTGCTTGAAACAAATATGATCGTTTTTAATGAAGAATGAATTCAACTCAAAAACTAAAACATTAATTTTAAAAAATAAAAAATTTAGTTATACATAGATCTTTGTATCTAGATCGCATACTGAAAAAAGTCTCAATTTTTAGATATGTCTTCTTTACAAATGCAATCATAACTTCTTGCGTGGAATGAAAAATGTGTAAACAGTTCTGTTAATTCAAGAAATCCATGCATCTCTGTATGTGTCGGGATGTAGTCAGTCGAATATATCTTAATGTCATGGCATCGGATAGAACCAACCGATGATTGAGAGGAAGGTCAATAATCAAGTTGTCATTGGCCACAATGGGCCCGTCAACGGATGAAATCTTCGACATGAATACCGCTTCAGTGGCGGCTGATAAATGTCTTGTCGCGTTGCTGCGACGGTTCACTTCTAGACTCTGGTTATTCACCTGGCATTCTGTTGACTTCCTAACTTCTCGACCTCATATAATCTCTTCTTGTTGAAATATTGACGATCAATATGAACTTCATCCTCGCAAGTCGACTTAGCGCTGCTCCATTTAATCGTTTTTTAATGTTCTCTACATAAAATTATTTACTACAATACATGTTTTCGTTTCACCCATCCTATATATTTTCATTCTTATATACTTCTTTTTTTTTAATTATTTCAAAATTTATTCTCAATCAAACTCATTCTCAATCTATTATTCTCATTCTTCGGTTGTTTGTTTATCTACTTCTTATTCTTTTTTAAGGGAGGAACACTTTGTAATTCCCATTAACTCCTTTCTTCTCGTGTCCTATCTTGTATTTTCATTCTGAGCCCGCGTTCAGAAATATCTTTATCTCGACTACCGTGGGCGCTGCTGCAACGAGAGCGCCTCTAGAGCGCGGCCGCTGCCGCCTGGCACCTGCGCACCGGAGCGCGTGCTCCTGTCCGGGGTTGCGCTTGGGAGCGCGGCAACGCAGTTTTACGAGCGTCTCCCCGACAACGCGAGCTACCTCAGCTTCTCCTACTCAGTCCGGGCATGGTCCTCCTACGTTTCTTCCTATTCTTTCTTCTCATTCACTTCCTCCTCATCTTACTTGTTCTCCACTTCCTCCACTCCCTCCTCCTTTCTCTTTCTCCTCACTCTCCTCTTCATTTCTCTCCTCCTCTTCTTCACGTCCCTCTTCGTTTCTTTCTCCTCTTCATTTCCCTCTCCCTCCTCTATCTCCCCCTCTCCCTCCCCCTCCTCTCCTTCCTCCTCGTCCTCTATCTCCTCTCTCCCCCTCCTCTTCTCCCTCCTCGTCCTCTCCCTCCCCTCCCCATCCCCCTCTCCCTCCCCTCTCCATCTCCCTCCCTCTCCTCCCCCCTCCCCTTCTCATCTCCCTTCCTTCTCCCTCCCCCTCCTCTCTGTCTCTCTCCTCTCCATTCCCCTCCTCCTCTCCCTCCCCCTACTTCTCTCCCTCTTTCTCCTACACGTCATCTCCTTCCTCTTCCTGTTTTGTTTCCTTTTCCTCTCTTTCCTTCTCTTCCACTCCCTCCGTCTCATCCTCGTCTCTTCCACTTATCCTCGCCCTCACGTCTCATCCTCTTCCTCTCACTTCCTCCTCTTCTTCTCCCTCGTTCTCTTCCTCTCAAACCTTCTCCATTTCTTCCGCCTCCATCCCTTCCGTCTCCACCCCTTCCATCACCATATTCATTACAACCTCTTCAGTCCCCCTCCTAAATTACCTTCCAAAGACATCCTCTCAACTTCTCTGCCCCATCCAACTCTTCAATCCATCACCCAATCACTCCTCAATCTATCACCTCACGCTATCAACATATAATCTCTCATCAATCCGACAGTCCTATCAACATATTGACACACATTGACCCTCAACTTCTATTGACTCATGAACTATTTACTCAACCCTTCACTCTCATATAGATACATCAACCACATCCATTATTCCTTTAGGAATAATACCAGCAAAACCCTCGCCTCCACTTTCAACCTCCAACACCTACTTGTTCACTTACCTTCACGTGTTCCCCTTCCGCATTCATTTCTTGTACATTAACAATATCGTCTTTCTAATATTAAATATCCTCTTTCGTCACTTCCTTCACTGCCATTCTTGTCAAAAACTTTCTGAACCTTTTTTTCCCGACGTTTTATTTTCCACCAACATCTAATCACTTTTCTCTACCTCCCCTTTCTCAGAATACCTATAATAAATCTTATTCTTCAAGACCCTTTTATCATCCGTCACTTGTTCTATATGTCTCCTGGTAATTGAAAACATTACAGTTCACCCTTGTCAATGCAAACTATTCTTATTTAACGTTATTATCGAGCAGAGAGTTACACTCGTGTAATTCAATCGCGTAGAACATCAAGTAATTAGTTTAATTTCACATATAGTTGTAAATTATACAGGCTGTGAACAGGTGGGGTAGAATCGAGAAGCGTCGAGCCAGCAAAAGTCTAATAGAATGTTCAAGATCTTATCCCGTATATTAGGGTGTGAGTAACTTACTTGGAAGTCTTTGGGCTCAAAATTGTACTTTTTAAGGAAAATTTTACTTTAAAACGCTTCGTTTAAGAGTAAATTAACGATATAGATTCAAAAATTCGGCCAAGTGTTGCGGGTTGTATTTTATATGAATTTTAGATGCTTTTTTTAAACAAATCCTTCATCTTTTTAAAGTAAAAGTGAAATTCGTCACGTCTCCGAGAAATTAGTTTTTTAGAGACCTCATTTATATAGACTGGTTGCGTGTGAGAGCCGCAAAAGTTATGTATACTACTGAAATAATATAGTATACGATAATTCCGCCGCAGAGGGCGCGGGCAGGGGGGGCGGGAATAACGACACTGGAAGGTGCAGCCGCAAGGAGCGGCGCGGTGTGTGGAGACCTCCCCGGCGGCGCGGCCTTTGAGCGGATTACTGGCAGGTGAATTTATCGTTCAATTTTCATCTCGCTCCACGGACATTTTTACGGGGCTGCCGATAGGAAATTTATGTTGCATTATACTTCACGGATGTAGCAAGTCCTTCAGTACCTGCGATGTCTTGTACTGTACTTGATGACCATTGAACGTAAGTTGATGCACAGCGTTTTGTTTGAATTTTTTTTAGAAGCGTGCCTCGGTAGAAAGCTATAGTCCGGAGATTCTATTGTGTTTCTGCCTTTAGTTCAAATGTACATCGCGTGGTTATGATTGTTTATTGTGTTTTCTGAGAATAGGATATTAAATTCATTATATAATTAACGTTGTATGTTGTAAATGAAATTGGGTTGTGTTGAAGGTCTTTGACATCTGTTGAGTACTTCGGAAAATGTCGATCTCGAATCATTTCCAGTTCTAGACCTAGAGAAATATATAATATAGATTCTAAGTAATAAATTTTACGTCAACACTATCGAATTCATATTATGTGCAATACGTTTTTAATTCATCTCAAGCTGAAAGACTATTTTTTCTTCAAACCAAGATTCAAGATTAAATTTTTCTATTGACCATATCTGCATCACAAGCATCTGTCACCCATCTGTCACTGCATATTCAACACATCAAAGTCGTAATCTCTCAATAAGCAATAATATTAAGTTCATAAGTTGGGAAAATGAATGAGAACATGAATGTTGTTTTTAAATTAAAATATTTCGTTATTGAAAGATTTGTAAGATACTGTACCAAAACTAGATTTCAGGCAACTCAATTCCGCTTTGCACTGCGAATGCACCAACGGATTTTCTGGGACCACTGGTCATTTGCATTTGCAAGCCCAGCTGCCTCACGATTATTCTCCGAAAGACAACAATCTCCCGGCGCCTCCGTCCCAATCTCTATTAATCAAAATCATTTAATCCGTGTGGAAAATTTCAAAAGTAGTGCTGTGTACATGTGGAATATAATAGAATACAGATTTTCATGGTAACGTTGAACAATAAGTGAAATTCAAATTTAAACCTTTCAAGTCATTCAACACTTGTGAATAATACCATAAGTAATGCTGATCCATGTGGAAAATAATAAGATATGGATTTCCTTAGCAACGTTTAACAAGAGTGACCCATGAAGTGAGATTCAAGTTTAAATCTTTCTATCATTCTACACCACACTGCGAGTCCACCAAAATAATCTTTAGCCAACTATTGTTCCCAGAGCACGGCGTTCTTACGATTAATTATGCTAACTTACCGCCGACTCCATCGCAATCTCTATCTTGAACAACATCATTCAACGCGTGGAAAATTCCATAAGCAATGCTGTCCCATGTGGAAAATAATAAAATATGGATTTCCATAGCAACTTTTAACAAGAGTTACCCATGAAGTGAGATTCTAGTTTAAATCTATCATTCTACACCATACTGCGAGTTCCCCAAAAGAATCTCTAGCCAATTCTCATCCCTAGAGCGCGACGTCTTTACAATTAATTCATTCCAAGCAATCGGCGATGCCACCGCCATCTACTGATGAGCGTGAAGATAGCATCGCCACGCGGTGGGAGGGCGTCGGCCGGTGCGTGTGCAGTGGATGCACGCTCGCCGAAACGTCTCACGCTGCTTCCGTGAATCGAGCGTATCTCGGCGCGGGGGCGAGTGTGTTCTGCCTTCCTAACAGAAGAGATTGAACCTCTTTGTTTAAGAGATTCTTAGCTGGTATCTTCCAACCGACAACAAACGCAATCTCAATCTTTAATGATCTCTACACAGTTTCTTGCTTTCTGAGCATCAGTCGATTATCTTCGCGCATTTGGACATGAGTTGCTTTAGTCGCGAATTAGAACATTAGTTGCTTATCTTGGCGGATTTAAATATTTTTTGCTTATCATCGCAAATTTGAATTTGAGTTGCTTTTGGTCGCTAATTTGAACATGAGTTGCTTTTCGTCGCTAACAATAGTCGTTTATTGACGTGACTAGAAATATTAGCCATTTAGCGTTGTGACTTTGAGTAGTAGACATTTATCGTTGTGGCTTTGAGTCGTTTATCGTCATGAGTTGGACAGTCAATATTGTTTATCGTTGTGACTTCGAATTGTAGTCGTTTATTGTCTCAGCTAGAAACATTGGTATCTCTTTAAAGTGAGATTCAAACAAACAAAAATTTCTGACGTGACCACAAACTCAATACTAGAGATATGTAGCGGTCGATTGTCCCCTTCTACCAGGGACAAAAAACTATATCACCAACCATCTCTATCAACTGACTGTAAGCTAAGCATGTCTTAAACTGCAGTCGTAATATCCTGATGAACGCGTGAAGATACGCATCGCGGCACTTTGCTGTAGGCACAGGACGAAATGGGTGGCCATTGAGCGTGCTGACAGGGCGAATTGATACGCGTGCGGCCTAGCCGATGGCGCTTTCGGGAATCGAATCCGTAACGCAATTGCGGCGGGACGTGTCTGCATGATAAAGTGACATTCTATCTTAAAATGTACAATTCCTTTGTACTGCTGTCGCAGCTGCCCTATTAGAATTTCTCCCCGCGGAAAGATTCCATCTTTCAGCGTGGGAATACTGGAATTAACACATTCTTTACATTTAAAGATAGCATTTCCTATGCGGATAGCCCACGCCTTAGGCTGGTGATCGATAAAGATCAATTCGTCAATTCGTGACAACTTGGTTGTTACTTCCCATTCGTAATAGATGCAAGATTCCGCGAACTAGTGAGCTTCATTCACTATCATTCCAGGGCGTGCTGCGAGTGCACTTCAGGAATGCCTAGCCACATATCGTTCCCATTCGCAGACTCAGAGTTCTACACGTCCCCACGATCGATAGATACCAGGCCAGCCATCTCCTGATGAGCGTGCAGATACGCATCTTAACGCGGTGGTCGGCCTGTGCGCGAGCGCGGGTTGCAGGGGCGCTGGCAGGGCAAATGCGTGAGCGTACGCGAAGCCTGGCTGCCGCCCTCGGAGCACATCAAAGCGTTTCCGTGAATCGTATGCGCTTCGCTATGGCGACTGCTGTAGCGATGGCATTGGTCGCACGCCATGACCAAAGTGATATTGAACCTTAATTCGTTCTGTATAGCTCCCGCGGCTGTGCCACAAAAATATCAAGCCGCCGATCGTTTTCTTTAAGTCTGGTTGCTGTGCATCGAGCAACATTCTCCTGGGGAGCGACCAATCGCTTTGGACTGAGAAGCGAGAAATTTCAGAGAAATTAAAAATTAAAAAACCTTAAACCTGCTTCCACAGTTCTTGTATATTAAAATACTGAAGCCTCCATTCCAAGCGTACTGCCATTCGACACAGCACTGCAAGTGCACCGGAAAAAATCCTCGCCACGAATCGTTATCTTTTCAGGCTCATAACAACACGTCCCTTCTTCAGCTAGTCCTCTCTCGGCCATCTCCTGATAAGAAGGGGGTGGATTTTGATGACCTAAAACATCGCCAAAAATGCTCAATAAACTGCTCATAAAATGTTTTAACAATGCCCTAAAAACAAAGAAAAATGACGTAACAATGTTATCAAAACTTCTGAGCGAAGAACTCCAACACACTACCAGGTATATGTACTCACAAATTCGTTGGAGAACATTTTATGCATTTCGTGAATGTTATTTGAAGCAAGTACCATTAAAATGACATTATAATCCATTAAATCAGCGAAAAATGCATTAAAAATGACGAAAAAAGTTAAAAAGTACTTATTAACCGAAATTGATAAAAAATGCAAAAAATGACGTATACAAATGGGTAATTTCATTTTGTCATAACATAAAATGAATACTATACTATAATGAATACTATGATACATAAAATGAATACTAATATAAATTGTATACTAAACGGAATTGTTCCAAAGTGAAAAGAAAAAAATTACATTTCATTACAATCCGCCCCTACCGATGAGCGTGGCCCCGCGGCGCGCGGCGTGCGTCGTGCGCGTGGGCGCGAGCGCGGGCCGTGCGCTGGCAGGGCGAGCGCGTGCCCGTGCGCGAGGCGTGCCTGCCGCCGCAGCGTCCCACGGGGCTTCCGGGAATCGAGCGCGTTCCGCCGCCGCGACGTCGGTGATGGCGCGGGCGCGCCCCCATGTTTAATGCAGCGCCTTCCGGGAACTCCGTTGCTCCGGGCGACGGCCGCGCCCTGCAGCGGCGGGAAGTCCTTTCGGGAATGCGAACGCCGCGTCGCGCCGCGCCGCGCTGTGCCGCTGAGCGACGGCTGCCGCGGGCGTCCCCGCTCCGCTCGCCCACGCCGAGTCCCGGGAGGTGGCGGCTTAGAATAGTTGGGCTCCCTCCTGGGTACGTGCGCTGCGAGCAAAGGATCATCGCTGTTTGGGATTTGCCGCTGGCGTTTTAGCGCTAAAATGAGACAACCAGCTATATGTGGAATCATATAAATCCCTCTATGACTTTGTAGTACTACCATTATTGTTTCTAGTGTCACAAGCTAGAATCATGGCTTCGTTATTATTTTACGTCTCTTTGAGGTTTTTCGTTTCCTAAATAAATTTAATTTTCCTGAGAAATAAAGAATAGAATTGTATCCGCTCGTCCACCCAAAGTCGCGAGATTTGGCGGCGGGGGGACGACTTTGAATAGTTGGGCTCCCTCCCCGGATACGTGTGCTGGGAGCAAAGGCTAATCGCTGTTTGTTTGGGATTCGCTGCTGACACTTTAGCACTAAAATAAGACGACCTGCTATGTGTGAAATCATATACCTGTATGTCCCCCTACGACTTCGGAGTACTATTATTGTTTCTAGTTGTGTCACAGTAATGATGAAGCTAGAATCATGGCTTCGTTATTATTTCACGTTTGTTTGAGGTTCTTCCATTCCTAGGTGAATATTATTTTCCCTGAGAAAGAATAGAATTGTAACAATTTATTGGTTGAATCCAAATTGATCTCAGTAAGTTGACTCAGTCCAAGTTGACTCCTGAGTAAACGAATAATTATGTACCGTAAGCCACAAATAATGAGAAAATTGACTAAAATCGAAGTTCAGTAAAAATTAAAAATTGTATTATTTTATATGACAGAGAAAACTGGATTCTATTAAAATAAGATCAATGACAATTTTGTCAGCAGAAACGAAGTTTCCTCGAAAATATTTAGATGTCATGGAAATTATAAAAAACATGTTTAAATACAGAGAAAAAATTAAAATTAATGCAGCAGCAGGTTCTAATGTAGTATCTTATGGGAAGAAAACCATAATCAAAGTGATTAATTTACAAAAGACTAGAAATTTCTCGCTAATGTATAATCTCTTTCGTAGAATAACATACCGGAGGAGGAGAAGAAGATGTAGCAGAAGAAAACGAACTGCTAAGGTATTGATAGCCATGTGAAGACAAATTTCCGAATCATACGTGCTATTTGCATTTATGTATTCGCCGTGGGAAAGTCAATGTTTCATTAAAATATTTGTCGCTGTTTTCTGGAGCGCATTTTGTTTGGAGGATATTGATACCGTGGTATCGCCAAAACGAAAAGGGCCCAATTCAGTGTGAGCCATGGCTCGCGCTGCTTCCGCGTTGCGTTGCATTCGCCGCGCGTGCTGTTGCTCCCATGGCTCGTGCGAGTGCGCCCCCACGCCCACCCACGCCTCTGCGGGAGAAGCGTCGACAGGGCGATGCTTTGAATAGGCAGATTCCTATTCCTAGATACGAACGTGTTCTGAGAGCAAACTGCTTGTGGCTTGTTTCAGGTTTGCTGCTAGCATCTTAATTGATTGTATGATTTGAATTATGATTCTTCTTATTTTTATGGGAGAAACTGAGGTGGCACCTCAGACAGGAACCCGAGGAGGTAGGATAATTAGAAAAATTTGCGATAACTTTCTAATGTTTAATTCTTCTTAAAATTTTAAAGAAATTAATTCGTATTAATTTTATGTAAAAAAACGAGTATAGAACTAATAGTCATTGATATGAGAGTACCATTGATATCAAAATTTTATTATAAAGAGCTAAATGAGGCTCTTCCTTAGCATAAAGGCAAAGTGGCAATAAATATGTACGAGTTAAATGAACTTCTACTGACGGTTTGTGACGTGTATAACTCAAAGGATTTAACAAAAGCAGATGAAAATTGGTATATAATGTTGTTATGATCCCTGAAAGGCAGCAATGCTGAAAAGGCAAAACATTTTTTTCAGAATTTAAATCAATTCCGCTTTGACAGCCGTACGCGTTTACCTAGATTCCTTTGGCTGTAGAGAAATTAATTTGGCTGAAATATCTAAATTGAGAAACTTTCAGACATCTTAGAACTTGCAGATGGACCTGATGTGCCCAATGTATACACTCATAAAAATTACATTTTCCAAATTGACGTAGTCCTTTTTGAAATATCTTCATCATTTTAACACACATCACTGACCTGTGTGAGCCACTAGTTTTGAAAATAGTTAACTTGATCGTCTCCCCTCCAAAATTATCCATACACATACGTCACTTTTAAGACTACAAGGAAAATTCATTCAATACTTCAAGAAAATCCAACACAGAAATACGTCCGTAACAACACATTTGGTGAATAAATGCTAGTCAGGACGTCTTTTTCTCTCGTTCAATAAAATGTAATAGGGAAATAACACTGGCAGGATCATTATTCACTCGAAATTTATTTCTCAAAAAACGTCTTATTTCACTTTTTTGTATCCTCCTCGACTTTCATGAATTGTTTGAAGAAATTCTCAACTTTTCGTTAAAAGTTGACATGATCTTAAGAAGTACGTTTTAGTTATTAAAAGTTGTTTCGTAAAATAGACCTTCGTAGTTGTTCAATACCTCTTCTATCCATAGGCGCGCGTACAAGGGGAGCACGGGGGGAAAATGTGATAAGGAGCCCCCACAGTTCTACGTAATAAAACATTTTAATTCATATGTGCTAAGATCGATTCCATGACTTCCCCTTCTTTTTTAAATTGACAATTTGGAGAATTGATACACGACATTTTAGGAAGATAACCTCTAAAACAATCTGGCAACCCTGTAAATAGTTCAACATACGACCATTCCTAATTATTAATTATGTCATTAACGTTATTTTATTATCCTTGTATTGTGTTTTTTTAAATTTATTTACAAGTAAATTATGTCACTTGTAAATAAAAATGTTTATTGAGAAAGAGGACAGAGGGGATCAGACATATAGTTGAGTCCCTCTCTTATTTTAATCTAAACATCCGCCTCTTTGATATTTTGCTCACAATTGCGCTATCTTCGCGACTCCTGGATGCGTCGTGCACGAACACTTCAATGTTGCCTCACGCCCTCTGCAAATGAAGCGTTGAGGTGGTGACAGCCGGGAATAGGTAATTGCGCATTCTGTCCATTTCGCATGCAGCTCCTAGAAGCACAAGCAAAAACAGGTATGGCTTGCAACTAGCGTTCTTATTAGTAATTAGAAGTTTTGACACTTGCATATTTCATCAGTTGAAGAAAACATTGGATCCAAATTACTCTACCATAATTGCCTGAATAAACTTGCCTAGCCATTATTTACTGGTAGTTATATACGTCATTGTCATCACCCTGCCACCTTTTTTGGACGCAGTTACGCTCGGAAACATGTACCACAGTTGTAAAGAAATCCATTTGTGACCATGTCGCTGAGTAACATATGCCATTTAATAATTAAATTTGTTTAAAAATCTAATATAAATATCCGGGGTGACAATTCTTTGAACAAATTTAATTATTATTGTTATTTATTTAAATATTTTCAGTGCAATATCAAAGCTACTATTTAATTACTGTACATTACAAACTTCATTTTCTTCTTCGTATATCCTCATGTCCTGCCCAATGGCTGCATCAAGAAGCGTTGACTAGACAGAAGATATGTTCACGTGCATATTCAAAGGTGCACAATGATCACATCACTAGAATCATATGCGATTTATTGCTACATCTCATTAGTGTTGCATGGGAATACTATTGTATGCTCTGAGACACTATTTTGTGAATTAAGCCTCAATGATTTGAAATGACATAGCCGAAAATGTTCACCTACCGATTTCGCACTTCACCCTTTGTTCTATCAGAGACTCGACTTTTACAATCACTTGTAAACTTCATAATTATGATCATTTCGCAGTTCCCATCAAAACAACAAAACTTGTTTACTCTTTGCTATTCTCATCTCTTTTTCGTATTGCGTTAAACTCTCCCGAGTCGTGAAGCTCCCGACCGAATTGCAAACGCTCCTCCACACACTCACCTCAGCCCTCAGCAGCAGATGCGTTGACTAAGTGACAGCTTTGAATAGTTGTCCTCCATTGTAGATGCGTGTGCTGCCCCTCTAACAAGACGCTAAGGTCGTTACGTACGATGTGGCTGAGAATCTTAATAAAATCTTGAGAAATGATTCTACATGTAAAGTTCAAGCAAGCATTGAAGAGCTAGATGTGCAACTGTTACATATTTATATTTGCTATCCAGGAACTCATTTTTCACTCTTCACAATTTTTGTAAAATGTGTTGAGATGATGGTGTTTCTGCAATTTAGTTGTTTTGAAAGATAGAAAGTCGTTCGTGCGACATCAAGAGTTTATTCACCATCATTTATTATACCTTTTATTTGAATACTACTTGATAAAGGAAGTTTAAGAGATGATAATTTCCTCCAGTTCCGTCGACTAGCAGAGCAACGTGAAAGCATAATGAGTGGTGAAAGTTTCTAAACAAAATTACTCAAACTTTTAAAATAATTTATGTATTTTTCATTTGGGACTTGGAGTATAACGTACATGGTTGCTCCCATAGACTTCACATCAATACTTTTGCTTTCAACCACTTCGTATTCTTTCTGCTAAAGAAATGTACCCGCCTCACGTACCTAAAGCCGTTCTAAACCTTTACGTTCGAATCCCGGCTGCAGCAGTGGCGAAACGGCTATGATGGGGCGCCGAAAACCGGTTGAGCTTAAAAAGAGAACTCCGGAATTAATTTGCTCCTTGAATCGATTAAAACTCGTGACATTTGATATCGAGCTATCTCGGCGAAGCGCGCGTGAAATATCGTGACGTTTGGCAGCAGCCTACGGCGGAGGGACCTCGGCCTTGCGTCACGCTGCCGTACGGTGACAGATGCATAAATTACTCCCTGTATTATGCGGGCGGATACAATGGTCACCTGGGTCGGGCAAGGTTGCTGGACACGGCGAGCATTTGGTCCGGTGGTTCTGTGATCCGAAGACCACCAGCAGCTCGTAAGGGCTCTCCGCAGGGGCATTGTTCTTTCGGGTACAGTTTATCACAGATCACTTTCGTAGGTGTTAGTGTCCTTTCCCGTCCTGTTGCTCTAAGAGGACGCTGTATTAAAAAAGCTAGACAGTTGACATTATTCGTTCGATATTTAAAGTGTTTTTATGTTTAATGTTTAATACTATGTATGTATATTTAAGATTCTGAAGGTTTTTGTTATGTCAGTAAAAATATGTATCACGAAACAAAAGGTTAAGATCCACCTCAAAAATAGGAACTGAATTGTGCCTAAGAATAATACTGAATATCAGAATAAGCGATTTTATTGCAGGTTCCCCTCCCAACTTATGATTTATTTCCAAACTGCAAAAAGTAAGTAGAAAAAACATAATCGTGTGCCATAAAACGGGGAATTTTTGACAGAAAACAACTCTTATTGTGGGGCCCTTATAACGAAAATGTGGATAAATCATGTTCCTACATCATGTAAATTATTTCCTCTAACACATTGTATAGCCAGAATACACGTTTTGTTGAACCTTGATACCGAAAAATCGATTGACGGCAAAGCGTCTCTCTGTCCGTCTGTCTGACCTTTGTGGTTAAGGCTAAAGCCTAAACCGTTCAGCCCATTCTCTCCCAAATTGATATTTTCAAATCAACATTTCTTATCAACATTTTCAAACTTTTCTCAAAAATTGCCCAAAATTTTTTTATTAAGCTTTGGGAGAATGGCGCAGATCTCACGTTCATTGAAATCCCTGATTTTTCGGAAATTGTAAAAGTTGTTTGCTTGTAGTTGCAGTAAGTGTAGTTGTAGTTGTTGTAAGTAAATTGTAGGCTTCTTTCTACGTCTACAAAATTGAAAATGGAGATTTTCTTCTTCAATAAAATCTGTTCTCTAAAAATAAATTTGTTTATATCCTCTTAATTTTAAACCATGCTCAAGTAAGCTGGTACCCTGGAAATAAACCAATTTCTTAGATTGAAGATTGACACACGCTTTAACTGGAAACAACTTATTGACATCAAAATTAACGAAGCCAAAAATAAATTACACAAACTCAAACCTCTTATAAACAGAAATAGCCATCTCCCATACAACTATTTTCTGATATCATTCCAAACAATAATAAGACCTCTATTGTTGTACGCCTGTCCAATCTGGTTTAACGCATCCAAAACAAACGTTCATAAAATGCAAATCATCCAAAATCAATATCTAAGGACAATAACAAATGCACCATGATATGAGACAAACAATCAACTACTTAAAGAATTTAATATAGAGCAATTAGCCCATCAAATCACGTACCTCTCCTCAAACTTTCATACAAACCTTTTGCAAAAGCCATCTCTCTCCGAATTCACGCTGTGCAGAAACCCAACCCACAACGCAAGAATCAAAAAGAAGTATCCATTCCATGTATTTTTTAAATTGTTCTCCGAAATGGAATAAACAGATATGTCTTAATAGATTTCCTCAGCCAATGTATTAGCTGTAAGAAAATAGTAATAAGTTAGTTTTTAAGTGACCAATACATGTGACAAAGTTGTTGTAATAACTGAAATAAGCCTCTTGAAATGTAATAATTATTTTTAAAAAAAGATCCGAAAACTAATGAGTAATCATTAATTGTTACCAGCAAGTTTGACGCGTCTTAATCAGTGGGTGGGGGAACGGACCATATTTTCCTACCTTTGAGAAAATTATTATGTGTATTTAAAAGAATAGGTACTAGGTAGGAAGAGGTAGAATCGTGGTAAAGAAGTAAGTTCGGAATGAAAAATACTCCATCCGATTCATCCTTTGAGGCAAGCTGTGTGAACTAATCAGAGATTATCTAAATGCTCCATATTTGTGACAATGCAATGAAAATATTTACGTTGAAAATAAAGAAATCTAGAAACCTAGAAATGCAGTTTTCATAAATGGTACTGTAAAACTGTTCCATAAAATCTTGAACATTTCTCATACCTTATGAATTCTGTAATGTATTAACAAAACAGCAAACGAATAGGCTAATACATGGAATAGAATAAGCTAATAAATAAATTGTTAAGATAAAATAAAAACTTAGGGAGTTTTGCTTTTGTAGGCTCCGTGTTTTTGGTTCAAATTAATATCTCGTGTACTACTGACCATCCTTGATCGTTGGAATCTAACCCGATTGGGAACTTGCCAGGAAGAAGATTCGTTAGACTTATTGAACGCAGGTGCATGCATACATGCATGGATATATGAATATTTGCATACGTGAATGCTCTTGATGAATAAGTACTGGGCCTAAGAAAAAACTACCCTTTAAGTATAAATAGCTCACAGATTCGTACATGGCTCATTGAATTTCATTGCGCACCAATCGTGCTGTACACATTACTTGCTCCAAGTATTTACATAAACTTCTTGTGAGTACATGTAAAATACTCACTAGAAAACATTTCTACACATATTTCAAAACCGTAATTCGTTACATGTAGTGTTATGCATGAATAAACGTTGTTTTAGGAAGAATGGGGATAATGTATAGGAATACATATGCACAAAGTTGGTGAAATTAGAAATAGATATTATTAAAATTACATGGTGTAAAAAATCTGATTTTAATGAGTTTGGTATCTTCTGCCTTTTATTTAACCATCAGTGTGAACGTCATGAGAAACTAGTGACTTTTAGGGTTTGTTTTTGAAGGGTTAGAATGTCGCTTGATTTTAGTCTGGGTAAATGATTCAAACTAATAATTTTGTAAGGCACACGTAGAAACATACACATTGTTAATAATTCTTTTAACTTTAGGATGTTTTAAATTCTGCTTTAAAGTACGTAACAACAAAATTAATTCTTGTTTGAAAATGGGTTTATGTAGAGCATTGTACACGAGGATGAAAAGTTAGATAGAATGGTCGCACGAGTGTCATAAGTCTTTCAATTGAACTAATCTTAGTTGCAACCCCGTGTCATACACACAATTTAATTTTTGAGCTCTTTCTCAAACTTGCATACACGCTTGTGATACATTAGTTATTGAATTGACTATCGACCTCCTACATTTAGAATGCAGTGATATTTACCATTCTGGTTTCAATGGCAGTGCAAGTGCAAGAGTGAAGGCACACTTTTTTATTCTTTGCTGTTATTTTAATACTCTCTGTAACACGGCTTTAGCAGAGAAAAATGAAGTTGATATACATTTTTCTCATATTTATATCCAAAAAGTATGTTTTCAGAAACTGCATTTATTAAGATTCTTCTTATTTGACATACAAAACATATAAAACGTGTCAGTAGATTTTTCATATGAATACTGATCGTCTTCTCCTTTTAAGTTTAAACTCTTCCAACTTCATTTCATGCTACTTCCATCCTCTTGAAACACTGAAAACTCCACTTAGTAGTGTGTTCAATCGCTCAGGGGAGCATAACTTGGCGCATCACCTAGCGGCGTAACTATGAATTTCCTCCCCTCGACACTCTGCAAACATTCTTAATACCCCCTCAGAATTATTCAGTTTAATTCATTCGGAGATAAAAAGCTATTTTCATTTGTAAATCTTGAATCTAAATATTTCTATTTCTCTAAAATGAACGTACATCTTTCAGAGTATACCAAACATATATTCGATGTTCTCACCTTTTTGAAAGTATTGTTCTCTCTTTCAGTAGACCATGCTTTTGAGTCTGCGACCATATATAGATTATTACTTACATTACTTTACCATGAAGATGACATTTCCAAAGTTTTTGACCTATTCTTTTTTTCCACGTTACGTTTTCTCTCGAAGCTTCAGCATCATCAATGCAGTACCTCCTATCCCTCCCCCCGCACGACAGCCCCTACAATCCTCCTAATAACGCCTACACATGTCTTTCAAAACGGTTACTAAGGTAGCATTCGATAAAGTTACCTAATATTTAAAGATGTAGTACAGATTAGGAGTGATTAAGACAGATTTACAAATGATGTGTTCTTGTTTGCATTTCTCCATTTCAGTATTGTAGTTGTAAAATTTAACTCATAGAAACAATTAAATTATTTATTATCATATTCGAATTAAAAAATAAGAGTTATAATAAAGTTAAATAAAGTTTAAAAATAAGAAGAATAAGAAATTTTTGAAACAAATGAAATTGGCTTGAATACCTAATTAACTGAAAAAAAGACTTGAGTTATAGGAGATACTGTTTAATATTTGCAGAAGTAATTTTCTGAATCAATAGAGACAAATTGAAAGTATGGAAGAATAAACAAAAAATTGTCGTTTAAAAATCTAATTCCAGGAAAGAAAATAGATTACACATCAATAGTCCCTCCAAAGATTAAAACCAACTACGGTCAAATTTACAGAACTGAATTGAAATACCAAGGAGAAATAGTTGAACATGATGAATCAGCTTAAGAATGAGCGAGTGGGAACTCGAAATTTGTGGTATATATTTCTTAAAATAATCCACGTCGCTAGATAAATCGAAAAGATATTTATGATATTTAGTCGACAGTTTAGGAAGACTACGACAAGATGGTCAAAATGTCGACAACACAGCCTTCGACGCGGCGTCTGCTGGAAAGCCAAGATCATTTACAAATAGGGATGTAGGACGCGCTATCGGGTTATAAGAATAAAAACACTTTCTGTTTATTAAAGAAATAATGCCAGACGATACGAACAAAATTTGCCTATAAGTACAACAAACTAACCAATCGTCACGAAAAGGAACTTCCAAAATTATTTCATTGCATTGACGTTGAAAATTACATCACTTTTTCCGAAAAATATAATTTTTTGTAAAAAATATTGTACTACTCTACTATTTTTATTTCCATTATTCTATATATGTTTCGTTGTGGAAACATGTTGGTTACAATAACCAAATAATGTTTTCTATTGACAATACATTCCCTGAGATTCGTTAATATATTGACATGAACATAAATTTCGTAAAAAATGGCCAGAAAGCAAAGTATAGACAATTGGTTTAGTGGTGAGTTGTAGTTGACATTTACATAATCGAAATGATTGAAGGCGTTGTATTATTGACAATGACAACGCCTTCAATCATTTCGAAAGTATAGACAAACTAACACGTTTGAAAATTTATTCTTAACTAGCAAAAACCACCCTATTCCATCGCACGAAAGGAAGAACTATAGAAAAATTGCAACATATGCACGAAATGATGAATCGAAAAATATAGTTCCATTACGTTCAATACTTTTTTCTAATATTAATGGCATGAGAGAGGTTGGCAAATTCTAAAACAATAAGTCACTATTCACAGTGAACATAGAGTTAAACATATTTATGGAAATTTAATTGAAATATTTCATATTTTCCAAAATGTGGAAATAAGTTCACTAGTAGACTATAATAGGAAATCCTGTTATCTACCTTAATATGAAGGCCTAATTCATCACCTACAATTATAATCTGAAATTTCGTTTTGTAAACGGATACATATTTTAAACGATTGCCGGACATTACGTTTGTATGCACTCACTAATACACACTCATCTTTTCATTTAAAAACACTCAAACTTTGAACAAAAATCTGTCTTCACTGAGCAATCTTTTAACATACACGCTAATTGTGGCCCGAAACGTCGACTACTTTCGGTAGATCGATTATAACTCACACAATCAAACAACTAAATGAAAAAATGACGACTATAAGCGATCATTTTAGTAATTTTTAGGTATTATTACAATTTTGGGTTATACTATAAAATCTTTTAATAATAGCAAACGATAACACATCTGAGGTCTACTACCTTTCAATTAAACAAAGCTCATGAAATTTGGTTGAGTATAAAACTTAAATCCCTTTGCTAACGAAACCCCTTAGTATTTTAAATATAAATATTTCAAATTAAAAATAATATCATGAATTTGATTTTAATTTTTTTGTGTATTGTAATAATTATTTTTTTTGATACAGGAAGATATAGGCACGAGAGAAGTGACATAACTAAAAAAATCGTCAATTATTAATCAAGCGAAAAATTGTATTTACAAAAAAGTATATTTTTACTAAATATTTCATTAACATAGTTCACAACATGACCAATATATATAGTCATTTTTTTCCCTTAAACATAATAAATGTCTCCACTCATTTTAAAACCGTTCTCTTACAAAATGTCTATTTTTTCAGATATGTCACTTTTCATTTGCGCCGGCAAATGTACTTTGCAAGACGAGAACAAATTCGTATATTTTGACTATGTTCCACCAACGTTGAACGTTGTAGTCACAGGGGATTTTGGAAGAGTGTGAAAGTAAGCTTTGGCAGGCCTGCGCCCCTGTCGTCATCCGCGCGCAAAAATAAGTCGCGTCGCGTGGCGTCGGGAGACGACCCCACGTACGCGAGGACAGCGTACACACGGCGCGCGCACCTCGTCAAGTGCTGCGTTTAGTTCTTATGTTTCCTGTTTTGGCGTTTATGCGCACGGTCTTCCTTATGAGAGAGCCTCCCGGGACTTGGCATATTCTCAAGGTGCCGCTGCAGCCTTGAGGTGTAGAGCGTTCGATTCAAGCCGGATGTAGCCTATCTCCTCGGCTCTATCTTTGGAATTCCGGATGTTATTGCTTGCGTCTGACTTATTGTCCGAGTTTCAGATTGTATTCGAGACGTATGGAGGTCCTCGCGTGTTTATTGTTGGGCATTATGTTTATTTAAATGAATTTAAGAAGGAGTGTTGTATCCAGTGTTGTTTAATTCTTTATTACACCCTGCTTATGTTCTCTATTAACTTTAGATCGTAACTCAGTGCAGCCCATGCGATTCCAATCGGAATGTTTTGAGTGTCATGTCTCTCTTAGACTTCACTTCTTTGCTGTCTCTCTCTTTCACATTTTTCAATGCGTGTCACAAGTTCTTTATAGAGTTCCTTGGATCTGATTGCTTCGATTAGCATACGCTTATTAGAACGGTTATTTGCTCATAAAGCAACTGTACATGAGAATTTTCACTGACATTTGAATGTTTATAATGTTTGATTTCTTATTTACAATGTTTTTTTTTAAGATTCAAGCATATATTTTTATGTGATTTATGTGACAACATTATCTCAGCAAACTTTCAAGAAAAAGAAAATAATAATAATAATAATAATAATAATAATAATAATAATAATAATAATAATAATAATAATAATAATAATAATAAATAAGTCTTCATTAATGGCGAGTTTCAGGTCTTAAGGCATGCTCTTCCGCCTGAAAAGAACCCCAAAAATTTGAAATAAGCATGACTGATTTAGCTAATACATCTGCTAAATTATGCATTTATTTTGCACTTTTAAATTATCCAAATTTATGTATTTCGTGATATATACAACGAATTTAATTTCACGACCATCTGCTCTATGAAGGTCATTCACTTGTAAGTATGTATATAGATATTCACCATCAAATTGGTTTCCTTTAGGTTTCATGCGTTCAGATCTTCGTAATTCGCTACCTTTGGTATAATAGAATTTTAGTTTTGCTTTGACCTTTCTCGCATTGTTTTGATGATTTAGTTATAAAAGTCACTATCGTGTTAAAAACTTAATTTTGTACATTGAAATACATTAAAAAATATACATGGTTTGATATATGACGAGTTCAAAGTGATAAGAACTGGAAACTGCTTGAGAAACGAAAAATGTTGGAAAACAGGAATACGAGAAAGCCCATTCAAACCTGGGGTATTAGAACCAGTTTGCAAGAGTAAAGGAGGCAAAATCTCTAAAATAGCACCATGTTCTAAAACGGAAAATTCAACATGTAAAGTAAATCGATTCTATAAAATTATGGAAATTAAGCTCTGATCCTTCTAACGCCGTTTCGAGTGTATGTCCTTGTCTAAAAAAGGTATTATATTCTGTTGTTCTACTGGCACCAGAAGACAAGTCATTGCACACGTAAAATTCCAGTAACGACAGTAATTGAAGACAATGATACACAAAGATGTTAAAGGAAAAATAGAATTTCATATTTAATGAGAAAATATGTTTTAATTAAAGAGGTTCTTGCGAGAGTAGCAACGTTATTACACACTTATTACCTTCAAGCATACGCTGATGACATTACTACTTCAATAAGAATCTCTGTCCTATTAAAAATATTTTCTTAATTAATAAAAAGTAGTAATTTAGACAGTAAAACTTACGAATACGCTACAATATTTTGAGAGTAAAACACAAAGAAAATATTGAACATGAAAAATGACATTGAATAAAAACAGAGTGGACCCTAAATACTTGGAAATTAGTACAATCAAATCTAAAACAAAAGTTCATTGTTTCAAACCCCGCTGACCTGAGTTTTTTAGGAAACTTTCAAAACACCGTAACTCCTCAATAAGCATTCACGTTCGCGACGTTTAGTACACTCTGGCTCAATGTCTTACAAAATTGACCCTCCGATAATTCTCTTTCTAGTCTACTCTCATGTTTGTTCAGCCACAACATCGCAAGTAACGGATAACATCAATTGAGATCGTAGTTGTGATATCCCGAGCGGTAAATAAGACAATTCAAAATAGTTGAATAAAACAAACAAAAAAAGGTAGGAGCACCGGGCGCGCAATTGATGCCAAATAAGAAAATGTCCAGTAAAACAGTATATGAACCTTGGGAGAATGAACAAGTTTCAAAGTATTAGTCAAAAAAATTATAAAAGAAATTTGTCTAAGTCAAGTGAGTGCAGCTCGACCATCGCGGTCGTCTGAGGAAAATGCGTCAAGCTGTCGGTGGATCCACCGGCGCCTGAGGCGAGACGCCTCGCGCGCGCCCAGGTGCGCGGCGGCGGCGGCGGCGGCGGCGCGGAGGCGCGCGCTCGAGGAACCGGTCCCACAATGGGACGCTCTGCCGCCGCCGCCGCCACCGCCGCCGCCGCCGCCGCCGCGCCACACGGCGCCCGAAGCGCGGGAGGCTGCAGAACCCGTCCTCTAACCCGACTACACGCTCCCGCCCCCGCACTGCCCCTACGCCCCCCGGACCGCCTTCTCGCCGCCTACTTGCCGCCTTCTTGCCGCCTCCTTGCCGCCTTCTTGCCGCCTCCTTGCCGCCTCTTTGCTGCCTCTTTGCTACCTCTTTGCTGCCTCTTTGCTGCCTCTTTGCCGCCTCCTTGCCGCCTTCTTGCCGCCTCCTTGCCGCCTCCTTGCCGCCTCTTTGCCATCCGTTCGCCGCCTCGTTGCCGCCGCCTCGTTGCCGCCGCCTTGCTGCCTCCTTGCTGCCACCTTGCTGCCTCCTTGCTGCCTCCTTGCTGCCTCCTTGCCGCCTCCTTGCCGCCTCCTTGCTGCCTCCTTGCTGTCTCCTTGCCGCCTCCTTGTCGCCTCCTTACCGCCTCCTTGCCACCTCCTTGCCGCCTCTTTGCCGCCTCCTTGCCGCCTCCTTGCCGCCTCCTTGCCGCCTCCTTGCCGCCTCCTTGCCGCCTCCTTGTCGCCTCCTTGTCGCCTCCTTGTCGCCTCCTTGCCGCCTCCTTGCCGCCTCCTTGCCGCCTCCTTGCCGCCTCCTTGCCGCCTCCTTGCCACCTCCTTGCCGCGTCCTTGCCGCCTCCTTGCCGCCTCCTTATCGTATACTTACCGTGCCCCCTACGACATCTTCTTGCCACTGCATTGACACTTCCTTGCCGTTTCGTCTCGCTTCCATGCCATGTCATTGCCGCCTTCTTGCCGTCTTCTTGCCGCATTCTCGCCGTTTCGTTGCCTTGTGGCATTCGTTCTGTTTCTCTGCTGCTCCCTTGCCACTATCTTGCCGTGTCATTCCCGCCTTCTTGCCGTCTTCTTGCCGCATTCTTGCCGCATTCTTGCCCTTTCCTTACCGCCTCATTCCCGGATATTCGTTTCTTTGCGTGCCGCTCTCTTGCCTTCCATGCCAACTTCTTGCCGTTTCATTTCCGCTGGTGTGCCATTTCATTCCCACTTCCTTGTCGTTTCATCCCTGCTTCCATGCTCTTTCATTCCCGCTTCCTTTCCGTTTCCTCGACGCTTCCTTGCCGCTTCATTGCCGCTTCAATGCCGCTCCATAACTGTTTCCTTGCTTTTTCCTTACCTCCTCCGCACGCCACCTTCCTCTGCTCCCAGCGCCACGCACCGACCCCCCCCTGCCCTCACGTTCGTCCGCGAGACTTGTGTGACTATTCTGCAGATCGTTTGCCTGCGCCTTTACAGCGAACATGAACGCACTTGTAACATAGAGCAAAGGCTGTCTTCTTTGCTTGTAGGGACCTCTCTTGAGTGGACCTTGTGGCGGGGTTGTCCCACCCACTATGGGTTGTCCCACCCATAGTCTTACTTAGGGATCGAGATGCAGATTGATTTCATTGCGTTCCTCTGGTAACTTGTGTTAATATTATCATTTTGTGGTTAGGGTATTGTCTTCCGACGTGTGGTTTTAAATCCAATCCACGAACTACTTGTACATACATTTTTTAAGTGAGGAACAATTCGCATATTCACAGAAAATAATAATTAAATATGAGTAATCGGACTTAATTCATGTAATATATTTTGTACACCTTCAATCACGTAATCTGACAGTTTTGTAATTATTTTCCCAACCTAATTCTCATGTTTCACGGATTAGTTGCAAAAGGAATGACACCATTGAAGAATAGTTATGCTCATATTTTGATTCAAAATTCCATTCGATATACTGAAATATCATATCGATCTTTACGTGAGATATATTTATTGGCTTACTCACGACAGTTCTTTTGAGACAAAAATTGACAACTTTTCAGATTAAGAGTACTCCATCGAATCTGTTTTGCAAAATCTCTCATGTTAAATCAATTAGTACTACAATTCCCGCGAATTTAAATTCCGTTTTAATCCAATATTAAAAATTATATTTATTTCCAAATAAAAATATAGTTTCAGTTTGTTCGCTTTCATTCTACTGAAAATATAATTGCACTTAATTACTCGAATGTGATTTGATGTTCTTTGGGTGCTGCTCGATATTGTTTGGTAAACTGATCACGGTGTTTCTCAAAAAAAAAAATTACATTAGCAGTGGCGAACTCAATCATCCAAAATCATCCCCCCCCAAATCAATGACATATATTAAAATATATTGCTTTTCTTAATCTTCTATACTAACGAAATTCATTCATATATACGTAGTTTAGGATACAAACATTCACGATAAATTAACAAATAAAAATTAATTATATACTCAGCGCAAACAAAAAAATATTGATAAAATGCATTAACTTAGTTTCCCTCCTCCCCGGAGAAAAATCCTAAAAGCACCTCTGCATTTTAGAATACATTTAAAGCTTTATACCGGCAATAAATTTCTATGTAAAAAAATATCCTACTCTTAATCGAGTAATTTGCTCTTGGATCTATATGTGGTAACGGAGGGTCCATATCCTTGACAAATATAACAAGATAAAACGATGTAAACGCAACTACTGCAGCTGTTATTAGAACAGTGTAGTACATGGCAGTCCTCTCTTAGCAGTGCGCCCCTTTCAATGCTGCTGCTTGCTGTACGAGCTATTGACAGGGAACGGAAAGCAGTTTCGTTTATCGCACAATGGCTAGGGTGCGATTCTTGAATAGTAGAAGTAACGACTACCAAACAGTATGATGTGGGGTTGTGTGCGAGTTAATCGCAACAAATAAACTGGGCTAATAGCAGGGAGCACTTGGCGAGAATGTTTCAACGCAGTTGTTTTGCAGTTCTCGATACCACACCGGGGTGATGGAGGCACATTGCTGCTGACAGCCAGGCTTGTTGGAAGCAAACTAATAATTTACATGGGCACTAGGCAAGAAATTTGTGATTCCAGAACCACTAAGATTACAATTGTGAGTTCTCTCTGTATTGCGATTTAATAATACAACTTTTATTAGGGTGTAATTTTAATACACTAAAAAATTTACAGATCGTATGCGTATGTAGTGTGATATTTACCCTCATGACGGAACTTTTACTCCCATTACGCCAAAATATGATTCAAACGTCCAAAACAAAAATGAAAATTAATTTACTATAAATTATTCGAAAAAACATTGGTTGAGTATTTATGCATTTTTCAATGTATAAAATCCTGTAAATAATTTTATTATATTTTTATACTTATTAATATTATTAGTTTTATACTTTTATGTGGGTGTAGTTTCTTGTATTTCTACATTTTTATCATTATTATTAAACCTCGACAATTATCAAATAATCAAATATTGTAGTACATTGACTCTCTTTCCTAATCTTAAAATTATGTAATTTACGCTCTCAATAATTTAAAGAACACGAAAAAAATCACCCCTTGTTTACATTGCATCTCTCGCTACCTGGGCAGCCATCTCCAACCTCCCTTCTTTTTCTTCCCGAATGAAGTTCATGCTCCAGTTATCGATGGCATCATTTCATTAATAGAAGTACTTCTATATATAGAATTTAAAAAAATGTTCTTTACAACTACACTCTTCAATATATCGAAACCCTTATAAATTAGTCTAACTCCCAAAAGTGCCCTTCTTATGCACATGGTGACGTCAGACACAGAGATCCTGATCTGTGTTTAACGCAGGAAGCGTAGGCGATTTAGCCCGCAAAAGACTAAAAAGAAATTTACCCAGATAATTTTTCGACCCCAGTACACAAACCGATGAGGGTTTTCTCATTTAACAACATTGTCACCCTAATTTTGCGTTGTACCTTTAAGTACTATATTATATACTATATTTCATACGATATCTTGCAAATATTCTATATCTATTGTATTTGTCATACGTGGCTGCAGAGGGCTAAGGACTAATGCTTGATAAATGAAAAAAAAACGGAAAAAGGAGAGGTAGGGGTCTGGAGGTGAGCTGCCGCCGCATTTAACCTCGCGAACCGCCGTCCGTCATGCACGCTACGCCGGCCGGGCAGCCGGGCGGAAGCACGCGGCTCCGCCACTCCGCTTGCTTTACTTTTTACCACCGCAAACCCAATTAATTCCTTAATAGAGTCCTTCACGTGCAAGCTAATGAATCAATTTCTCTGGAAACTTCTCCAGCTGCTCGCGGTCGCTATCGCTGGGATGGTCCTTTAAATTGATTAATTAAAATATAATTTATCTTGCCCATAAAATAAGGAAGACTTAATAGTTGTAGAGATCGTTATTGATGGGGGAGGCAAAGGTGTTATTAGCAATAGAAAAAATAGGTTTCTCCAGGGCGTCGGGTGGACGATGCACGATAATCTCGGAGCGAGCAGCTTGGAGCCGCAGTTTACATTCACATTAAAAGCGCGGGGAGAGTTTAGCGGGCGCACTTTGCATAAACTTAGCGCGGTGGACTCATTATGAGGGACTTAACTCTGAAATACCTGTGCACCTCAGCATGCGTAAAGGGGATGGAGTTTATAAAAAGGGTAAATTCCGTTTGCGCGTCCTATTTTGTGGTACATATTTTATGTCAGAACTCAGGGAACCTCGATCGGTTTGGATCTATGGTCGCTGGTTGTCAGGACTCACCGTCTTTTATGATAGAGAATTGCTGAAAGGAAACTTACTGCTGTGTTTTACTATATTTTCCCGTTTTTTCTGCATGCATTATTTCACAAAGTTTAAGGCTAAACCATATTCTTCACATCTTCCTGTACTGAAAAAATATTGAATCTCTTGGCAGAGAATGCGACATTTTTATTAATAATGTGTACATACAAGTACTCATGTCTATTATATTTCCTTTAAATTTTAAATGATTCGAGAGAAAAATCTTCATTTATTTCCCTCTAACTGTAAAGATCATTACTCATCAGCAATTTAATTTCTCAGAAATGTTATAATGCTGTCGTTATTATTTTTGTAACAAAATCATTAAGAAATTATTGTTTCTGACAGCACATTTTTTAAAACACGGTGATGATGATTTGGTGTTTATGATGATGATTGCCTTACTGATTACATAATACAGATAAGGGATTACAGTATTCATGGAATACAAATTTGTGTAAGTGCTAACCATTCCCCATGTCATTGCATAATCGTCACTGTCCTACGTGAGGACTTTGCATTCTTGGCCAATGGTGCAAGATCCTACGCCACCCACACCGGATTTCATACCGTAGATTGATTGATTTATTGATTTTTTTCGTGTTTCCGGGCGCGTCAACTGCTTTGGGCATTAGTCCTGTAAGTGTAGTGCGTGTTTTCTCTCGATATGGCGGTGATCTTCCCCCGCTGGTTGGCGAGATCCGGCACCGACCTACCGTCGGCTAGTGGGGTTTCCCCCTAACCAGGACTCTCCCACCAGCGGGGCACCGCCCCAGTCGGGACAAGCTCTATTCTTCCGACCGATCTCCCAGAATATGTGGTAGTGTAGTGTTAGTCTTTGTTATGTTAGTGTGTGTGTGTATGTAAGGAGAGAGGTTAGGACAAGGAAGAGGAAGGAAAGATCGCGCGCGGTCCGTGGTCCGTTTGGTAGGGTACTGCTCCAGCATTTGCCTGGTGTTGATTGGAGAAACCACAGAAAACTACCGATCAGAGCAGCCGGCCGCTAGAATTCTCCTCCAGACAGCGACTGAATTCGACCTAGCTGAAAAGCTAGTATCGAAAATCCTGTCACCGTCAGGACTCGAACCTAAGACCGCCCGGTCAGAAGCGCTGCATCATACCGTAGAAAATATAACAAATTTGGAACAGCAAAAATTACAATAATTTGAACAGCACCGTATCATTACGGGCTTTATTCGTAAGAGGCAGGTCTTCACCTCCAGGACCTCACCCAGTTTCCATTTACATTGAAACTGCGATCTCTAAGAGAGAGAGAGAGTCCAGGAGGAGAGTCCGCTTTGCATAAATCCAGCGGTGGCGGCTCATTATAAGAGACTAAGCTCCGGAATACTCGCGCGCATCTCGGCATGTTTATATCAGAGTCGATTTACTCAAACAGGGGCGGCCGTTGCCCTGTTTTTGCTCCCGTAATAAAGCGCCGCTTTACGATCGCGCCTATCCGCGTGGAGTCCGCGTGGAGCGGAGCGGCGTGGAGGGCTGCTTCGTAACTGCCTCTCCGGATCGCGCCCATTTCGCGCGATGATGCCGCTCCCCGGAAGCGTCCTTACGATTCCTAATGCTCGCTCTCTGCGCCGGTGATTAGGACCGGTGCCCAGTGGGCCCGAATGCACTTCTGCGATTCCGGTGGCTCAAGAAGTGGTGATCGGGGAGTTAGAAGGGGCGAATTCGGAGAGAGAAAATGAGGGAAATTCTTGCAAAACGATGCTCATTCGCCCCCCCTCCAATAGTTTAGTATACAGAACATAAATAGAGGTTTTATTTGAAATAATAATGTACAGGGCTTACATGTAAAATGAAAACTATAATCATGGAGCTGAATGAGCTGAGGAATGAGAATTGCTTGTTTGCAGACCAGATTTTGTCTTTAATGAACTTAAATGCTTCTGAAGGTTTTATTGCCCAGGAACTAAACAAGATAGGACTTGGTCACTTTTCCCTAAAGGAAGAGAATAATTTGTTGCATTTAATAAATTCATGATAAAACATATATTCATAAATATTCATTCAATATATATATATATATATATATATATATATATATATATATATATATACATTCATGATAAAACAATGATATTATTAAATTTTGACAACTGAATTAATACGGGTGGAAAAATTTTCAAGTAACTGTCAGTGTCGTAAATAGGCAGATTTTAAATAAATAACCAGTTATACAATAATCAGTTTGTATTCTAAAGCTTAAAAGTTAAATTTGGCAGATTTCGGTCTTTAATGTCATGCAATTAAATAAATATGTACGTAAAACCACTTTTAAATACAGAAATACAGCAAAATTGATTAAAAATTTATTAGTACGGCAATGATAACAGAAATAAGAAATATTTTAGTTTTCGGATCTCCAACTATTTGAAATATTTATGGGATGTCGGGGTTCAAATGTCTCTTCTCTGGGAACCATTGAGTTCAACTCACTGTCTTCCATCCTGTAGCTCTAAATAACAGGTACTCAAGTTGCATATTGGAAAAGAGGTTTTCAAAAGACATTTCAAAAAACAAAACATTTCTTTATTATCGTTATTTTTTGTAATTTTGTTCTAAAAAAGAATGCATTGTGAATGTAAATCATTTCTTATTGATTTCAGGTTCACGTGCAGATAACTGGGTGTTTGCAGTACAAGGTTTCACTTATTAATTGATCAGTAAGTAACAATTTAATCATAAAATATTTTCAAAATATTTGACCATGTTTCACTGCATTGGAACTTTAGCACTGGTCTTTCAAATGTAATAAAAAATAATTATTCAGAAAGTAAATGCCCAGAATACCCCAGTAAGCACATTAATTAATTTATTTCCCACTAGTAATTTTCTACTAATTTCGTAACGCTTAATGAAGATTTCTATAAAAATATTAACACTGGACTAACACGATCTCGTTATGAGTTTATATAGGATTTCGTGTGTTTGCCCGGTTGGAATCACTTTTCTGCTACTGCGCGATCAACTTTCGTCCCGCCCATCAAATGATTCCTCTTAGCCCCACGCCTGCTTTTTGCCGGGGCACACAAATGAATAACCTCAAATCTTCGTTTCTTTACGTAAGGAATTTGTATCCGTTTATCGTGCAGTTAATAACGGATACGGTTGCTTTCTTAAGTGGCTTATTGGCGATGTTGAAAGTGTCGTTTTTTCCTTTGAAGTGGAAAGGTGTAAGTATCATTTGAAAGAGTGTATCATTTGCTCTCACCGGCAACGAGAAACGTTTTTCTAATGGGGAACATGCTTAAAAGGGGTCACCCAGAACTGGGTATTATGGCCATTATAGTTACACTGAAGATGTAAGTTACAGCGATTCAAAGTTGCCCGCTCCGTCTTGCATCGTTCGGAGAACTGCCGATTAACAGATGGCCCGAATTTTTTTCAGGGGACTGTGCCTTGCATCGTAATAACTTCAGGGACTCTTCTCGTTATAATTGCGTGAAAGATTAGTGATTGGAATTCAATCTATTTTAGATGTAGAACATTTTTTAATCATTTAACACGAAAGATGAATATAAAGCTAGAATTGTTAGTCTGCGATTTTCTCAATAGTGTCCAGTTCTAAAAATGAATGATATGCTTGGAAGCTTAGAAATTATTTTCTCAAGTATAAAATTTAAGGATGTGTTTCACAATAAGATATTCTCATCACCTACAACGCTATTACTTAAAAATGGAGACAATTTATTTGATTGATTTTACAATTTATTTGATTTTATTTGATAGAGAATCCTTAACTATTATGAAACATGAATACACACAATAAAGATATTGTAACAATTTCAATGCCCATTCACCTCCTTAATGCCCATTCGATGCAAGAGCGGTGCCTACGAGGCTTGAGTTGACCGTACTACAACACACGCGGTGCGACCGGCAGGGCATCCGCTATTCTCAGGATATTTGTCAGGCAGTCACACCTACGTTACTGGCATTTATATAAAATATTCTGAACTAAATTTCTTTGCGTTTTATGTTGGCTATACACGAAGGAAACTAATTGTATATTTCTCGATCGATATTTTTTATCTGTTTGCAATTTTCTAAACATTTTACTGTTTCTTTCTTTCGCTGTTTTACTCCATCTTGTAAGAAAACAACGAAAATTGAATATAACTTTCTCGGTAGAGCTACGTCTTGTAGACCATCAGGAAGACGACAATGGAAAACTGCAGCAAGGCATCGTAAGATCGTTCGCGTACCTGGACGTAGCGAGTAAGTTACACCAACATTCTTAAGCCCTGAAGACACCCACACACGATTTCAAGTATGTCCGTCCATACGTTTTGTTCATTAAACATTTCGTCCACACCTTTTTGTCCAACACCCTTCAGTCCACTGCCGTCCATTGCCAAGACCCTAGCATTTCTGACCAACAGTAAACACCAAGATATTTTTCAGACCTCGATAACTTAAAATACATGTTCTCTCACATTTTATTTTGTATGGTAGCGGAAGAGACAGCCATGGAAGACTTTCTAGAAAACAAAAAATATCAGATAGAAAGAGAATATGCTATTGCACAGGTCAGAGACGACTACTATTTACGTTTCACATCACCTGTTGGCAACAACTATGGTGAATCACGAACATATGGAATACTTTGTGAGATGTTACAAATGCTACATGTAAAGAAAATGGACAACTTAATACTGATGCCACTTTAAAACCCTTCAATGAAACAGTATTCCACGGATCACCGGTGATGCAGATTAACAAAAGAAATTATAATTAAAAAGAAATAAAACCTGTAATATACTTATATTTTTTGTTTAAATCACATGAAAATAAATATCCATCTTTTAGTTCGTAGTTTTATTTTGGTAATTACGTTACTCGGTGAAGTTTTAAAATGTGAAGAATGTAAATACGGACTAAATCAGAAGAGACAAAAGTATACTACTACTAAATTTCATGACTACAACATATCAAACGTTTTCATATCAGCCACACGTGTATGTATATATGTGTGTTATTGTGTAATAATACATGCACGAGGCCCAAGCCACAAATCCTCACAAAATACAGAGAACTTTCATTCTGCGTATGTAGTACAAAAGTAAATAAATTATTTATCACAGATTCCTTATGTTAAAATATTAGTATGTTTCTAGGATGTGTGTAAAGTTGCTATCACATTTAAAATGTACGTGGGTTGGGTTCGAATTGTACCTTAAGCGTCAATGTAATAGTTTCTTCTTCCATAATTATCGTTTCATATTCGTTTATTTACACCTGCAGCTAACAACTATAGGTGAAAATAATAGAGAAGGAAAATAACTTGTAGTGCCATTTTTTATGATTTCGGCAATCGCATTTTGTGTCGAAGAAAAATGTTTACGGACCATGAGTCTCCAAACCAACGCAAAAATCTTTTATAAATATGCTTCATGATTTATTAAATAGTATAAATTGATAAGAAAATAACTTTTGAGAAAAAAATGTTTAACGACAAGCTCTTAAAAATACAGAAGGCATAATAAATGCGATGAACTAAAGTCATAAACCTTTGAAACGAATTCATAAAAATATTCAGTATCTAGAATAGAATAGAAATTCGCCAAAAAACAAGTAAAGGGAAGATAAAAATACAAGGTTTAGCCCCAACCTCGATTGTATGAGGTTAAGCCCACTTGCTACTACTTTCTTGGAATCATGAAGTCAAAAGCAATTTATAGCTAGCTGAAAATTGTAGAAATTTCTATCTTCTCAGCATCAACATAATACACAGGAATTCGAGCGTGAAAATGTTCTAGAACTTTGGAAATACGATTTTTTATCCAAATACGTTTATTTGTACAATCTTTAGAGTTGCTATATTTCGAATTTTCCAATAGTGACTTCGAGTTTTCCGGTTTTTCTTTGGGGTATTATTAATTATTTATTTTTTAGAATCTACAAGTATTTCAAATTATTCAGTATATATCGAAAGATTCAATATTTCAAATTATCGAGTATTACGAATTACCAACTATTTCGAGATATCAAGTATTTTGAGTTATCGAGTATTTCGAGTTGTTGAGTATTTGACGTTATCTAATGTCAAATTAAACAGTATTATAAAATTCATGTTTCACACACTTAAATTTCGTGAGCCTCTTCATCTAAATTCTCCCCTTCAGGAGTGCCCTTCCGACCTGTTGCCTCCGCCCCTGCTACGGAAGCTCCCAGGCCGCGAACCCGGAACCCCCGCTCGGGGGCCATCGATCATCGCGACGCCTCGGGAGCAAGGAGGTACGCGCGCCCCCATTTGTGAAAACGCATTTGGACGTAAATTTTCATTTAATGCGCGGTGTCTTATGTAAATTTATGCTGATGGACGGTCCTCTATTTGCGGGTGGTTTGGACACACGGTTGGCTGAGCATGGAGGAGGTGGAGGAGGGGGACTTTCAGAGCGGGCGGGGCGATGGGAGGGGCGGGTGTATGATCTCCTCCCATTGCTCAACCTCAGTTCGCCCCGGGCATCGAGGGAGCCGGTGGCACTTGCGGATTTTAATACGCGTTTCTCCATGTTAACAAGACAAGTACTTTTACGTTGCTTTTTTGGGGAGACTCGTTTATAATGTTCTCAGAAGAATGCAAGATAAATATGGGTGTTCTTATGACTTTTAGCGACCCGTTCTGGTTTCAGCTGATTTTTCGGTGGTTATAATTCAATTATGATGCAATAATCTAATTTGGTGGACATAATATATTTTAATCATTTACTATTTATTTTTTACTATTGTGGTTTGATTATCCCTATATATATAAAACTAAAGCAGATTAAACCAACTGCATATCTCCATATTGGCACCCGAATAAGAATACAATGAAAATTATAGTTTCGTGTACAAATGTAGAAACAGTGAATTAATTAAGAATAATTTTGCCAGTCTTTCATAGTGATCTAGAAGAGAGAGAGAGAGAGAGAGAGAGAGAGAGAGAGAGAGAGAGAGAGAGTTATATGCTAAAACCGCATTAACAAAACATTTGTTTACGTCTTATTAAGGAGTATCATTTAGTGACGGTTTCTATAGTAAAGAAGCCACTATTATATACGTTGTGGACATCGTAGATGGCGCCTAAGACGTTTTAGAAGGTTAATTTAGCCAAAGGCACAGCTAGGATGTGCGTCTAGGCCTCTAGACACAGAATGTCCTCCCGTCTCGCCCAGTCCCACCTCTTTGCGCCTCGTCTCGTCCCGCCTCGTCTCATCCCGACTCGTCTCATCCCGCCTCGTCTCATCCCACCACGTCTCGACCCGCCTCGTCTCGTCCCGCCTCGTCTCGTCCCGCCTCGTCTCGTCCCGCCTCGTCTCGTCCCGCCTCGTCTCGTCCGCCTCGTCTCGTCCGCCTCGTCTCGTCCCGCCTCGTCTCGTCCGCCTCGTCTCGTCCGCCTCGTCTCGTCCGCCTCGTCTCGTCCCGCCTCGTCTCGTCCGCTCGTCTCGTCCCGCCTCGTCGTCGCTCGTCTCGTCCCGCCTCGTCCGTCCCGCCTCGTCTCCGTTCGTCTCGTGCCTCGTCTCGTCCCACCTCTCTCGTCCCGCCTCGTCTCGTCCCGCCTCGTCTCGTCCGCCTCGTCTCGTCCCACCTCGTCTCGTCCCGCCTCGTCTCGTCCGCCTCGTCTCGTCCCTCGTCTCGCCCCGCCTCGTCTCGTCCCGCCTCGTCTCGCCCCGCCTCGTCTCGTCCCGCCTCGTCTCGTCCCGCCTCGTCTCGTCCCGCCTCGTCTCGTCCCGCCTCGTCTCGTCCCGCCTCGTCTCGTCCCGCCTCGTCTCGTCCCGCCTCGTCTCGTCCCGCCTCGTCTCGTCCCACATTGGATCGTCCCGCCGCGTCTCGGCTGGTCTCCTGCCGCCTCTTCTCGTCCGGCCTCGTGTAGCCTTGCCCCGCCTCATCCCGTCCCCATCTCGTCTCTTCCCACATTGGTTCGTCCCGCCGCGTCTCGGCTGGTCTCCAGCCGCTTCTCGTCCGGTCTCGTGTAGCCTTGCCTCGCCTCATCCCGTCCCCACCTCGTCTCGTCCCGCCTCGTCCCGACCCGTCCCGCCCCTCCGACTGCCCTCGGGTACGTAAAGGGAGCGAGGCTGGCCGGCGGCGGCGCGGAATGCAGCGAAAGTGGGTCAGGCGCTCGCACACACGCCCAGCGGCACAGAGCGGGGTGGTGCGGGGCGACGCGCGCCGGTGCGCAGCCGGGGGCGGCGGCGAAGGCGGAGGCGGCGAGCGGGGACAGGCGCGCGCCCGCGCACCCGCGCGTTTACCTAATTGTCGATTTCCTCCGCGCCGTGTCGCAACTCGCACTCGCTCCGCCCGCACGCCGTCGCCGTCCCTGCTTCGAGTTTTGCCGCGCCACTGTCACCCCCACTGTGTTTATGTTGCAGATGAATGATTAATTCCGAGCTCAATGGCGAACCCTGAACATTATTTCAAGTATACCACACTTTATGGAAGCTATCTCTACCGTTGTCTTTTATTTGGAGCTTTTCTAAAATCCCAATACTATGAAATTCCGTCTTTATTAATGGATCTATAAGACAATTACACAAATCACTAACTTCTGAATCATTAACACACTCTATTTTCATAAAAGCTTGAGAGAAGTGTAACTTAGGAACGAGCAGACAAGGACTGTTCACCGCAATATTTTGCGGTGCCTACTGACCGTCCAGCGCATCCGACTGACGTCCGTCCACCGCATCCGTGCATCCTCTCTTCTCCCCGCCCTTGAAAATGAGGAGCGCTAGGTTATAGTGGCTGGCATGCGGTACCTTCCCCTGCGCTAGCGAATTCTCTAGGAAGCATTAAGAACTGTTTGAAAATTCTCACTCTAACACACTTCATTGTGATTACTGGCACAACTGACTGGCGCTAGGTAGCAAAACAGAGTTATGTTTTTGCATCTGTATTAAACTTTTTAGAGGATTACCAAACTTATGAAATATTTCTTGTATATTTCGAATTACTAGGTACACCGGCAGTATACGCGGTGTATCGGAGAATTCGCCACTGTCCGAGCTCATCCTCTGCCTTGGTCATTAGCCCCGTTGGTGTAGTCAATGTGTTATCTCGGGAGGTGGCGGTGATTTCTTCCCCATTGGATGGTGAAATCCGCCACCGTCACGAGTCCAACCCTAGGACCTCCCAGTCAGCATCGATGCAGTCAGCGTGAATGTTAGTTCTGAGCGAAACTCAGCCTGCGTGTTTCTGTCCAGCTTAACTTTCTTCTATAGTAACGTTTGTCGTCAATCTTGTTGTTAATCTATATTTGGCAGATTTGTCAAACAAAATGTTTTGAATGAAGTAAATGAAGTTTGACAAGCTTGTAAAAGACTTGATGGGCTTAACTTTTGTGAACAAGCTAGAAGGCCTGATTTACTGATCCCGAAAGACTGACGAAACAACTCTGCGTCGACGAGCATTCATATTAAGGACATTAGACAAACTGCACTAATTCACATGCTAAAGATATTTTTAAGGGTCCAGGAGATATGAATTATTACAAGGAGTTTTAAAAATTTATTTCATATGATAAATATTAACCATACTAATGGTTTTTAATAGTGTCTGATTAATTATTTATAATATTAACATATTTTTTAAAACTTTGTGGTTGATATCTCATGGCTTCTTAATCAATTTTATTCCTGTCATTTTACTTTGCCTATTTTAGAGTATCTCTGTCATGTTTTTCATACACAAGTAAATCAACTGATATCATTTTTAAACCTCGTGGGTGGCTCATAGACAGCATTCTAGCTTTTCGTGCGATCCTGGGTTCGATTCCCGGACTCCCAGATAATAAGAGAATTGTAGCTTTTCAATAAAATCTCTCAGGTTCTAAAGCTGTGTGACAAGGAGATGCTCACGCAGGTGGAGTTTGCTACATAGGGTGAAAGGAATGCGTCTTGCATTCCACATGTCTCTCTTGCCCCCACGTGTGGAAACTAAAACTTGGCCGAATCATATGGATACCATTAGCTAGAGGCAAAGTTGGACAAAAGACCCAAATGCCAAATACGTACTGTGATATTTCTACAAATTGTTCATGAGTATTTGATAAAATCTTCCCGATGTTGGGCATAGCTATTTGTGAAGTTTCTCACTACTTAATTACTCTTAAAATTGTAAATAATAATAAATATTTATATTTCTGTTCTAAGTTTTTATAAAAGAAAATATATCCTTTCCATTGTTATTTTTGCCCTGCTTTGCTCATATACAATTTTATATTATAACCCTTTCTTTAATCCTTCCGTATTGTAAACGTTTGTACAATGCCGAATGTTCTTTCTATCCTAATTCATGGTATCGACATACGATTGATTAATACTTACGTAGCCGCATGCTGATGGGTCGTTCATACGAATCGACGATTTCTGGAAATTTGTTTTAAATAAAACTGCTTCGATTGATGGAATTTCCCTACTAAATAATTAGCCTTTTTTCAAATAAAACAATGTATTATTACTTTTATTCAATGATTTAATTGACAGACGTGTTAATCCTTGAGCTCATTTTTGTATTTAAAACGAATGGGTTTTTTCGTGCTACGCCTATTAAATCATTACTTTGAATTCAGTTCTTTGTCTATTAATCTGATAAATATAGTTCTTTGCTACTTGCATATGAAACCTTTGCGTGCACTAGCCATCTTCTCAGACAATTCCGTAGCGCATAAGGTGTCTAAAGTTTCCATGGCATCCTCTCTCTTCTGTCGTAGCCTATTTACCGCCAATCTTCTATTACCTAAGGCGTTCCTGTCGAAGAGATATTACCGAATGATTATAACACGTAATACTGTTGAATTCCTGATCAATTTCACCGAATAATGATTAATTAACACATTCCGCATAAAATATACGTCCCTATCAGTCCACTGCAGACGGGCGTCTGAACCTGTTACTTCCCTAACATACATAAATTAATTCTATTACACTTATAGTCAGTAATGATCTCATCCCTAATCTAAAACGATATTTTTACGAATTTCATTCCCTGTCCATTATTATATTTCATATTATATGTCATATTATTACATATCTAATTACAGTTTGTACAACATCATCATTATATTTAACATTATTCTCATATATTCACAAAACAGAAATTTACACTATTTCCCTCCTGCACTTAGCATCGGATTGTCCCTAATGTAATTACATCCACATCTGCTTAAACATTCCCGTCTAACCCAAAGTCTAGTGTACCGCTAACTACGATTTGCTCAGTTCGGCTGCGGACTTAAACTAGTGGCGCTAAAAGAGTACGTACTTTCTCGCCCGTATTTTCAAGCAAAATTGCGCGCAAAGTACGCGAATTTACGCAAATCACGCAAAATTACGCGAAATACCAACGATGCGTATTTTAGCCGTAAATAAATCTGTTCATTTTCGAGTATATAAATACGAAAGAAACGACAGCAGTCATTATTGCCTCATGTTATCAGTGCGGCAGTCCAGCAATGAGTCACAACCAACAATGACCGCTAATTCGTATGGGATACACATTTTCCCACTTAGCATTGTTGATACCGCTAACAATAAAATGAAAATAGAAAAATATACAATAAATGTAATAATTTTATACACATCAATATTTCTCGGATTTTCATGCATTACTTTTTATTCCCGCATATTATTAAACAAAGTGAAATCATCTACTCCTTTTCACATTTAACTCAATTAAAGGACGCAATTTAAAATAGGTTTTAAATAATTTCTAAAATATTGATTTTAAATTTATAACAAAAGCTCGAGGAAGAAACGAAAAAAGAAATACGAAATAATATACAAATTTCAACTTACGTATCATCCAATTGCTTAAAATCACTATTCATTTTACGTTCAGGAAGCACAGTAAATTGGGAGTGGGAGTGATCGACTATTTTTGTCGCCAAATTACTAAAAAAGTACTCATATTTTTGTAAAATTTAACATGAGCTTATTTGAAAAACTGTTTTTTGATGAACACATTTAATTTTAAAAAATGTATCTTCATAATTGCAGTTGTAGGAAGACGCTGAAAAAGTTTTGAATTTTTTCAATTATTGAAAACTCAAAGTTTTCAAGCAACCTGAACCTTACGCCATTTTCTTAAACGCCCTTCAGACAATCTAACAAAAAAAAATAATCAAAATTGAAGGTGCCATTTTTTTTTTGAAATACCTCAGGGGCTTTATGTAAAGTACCCCCAAAATTAAAATATCAATTTCAAATTCAAGAGGCTGTGACATTAGCCAGATCAATCGGGCAATATAAATTTTAGAGAAAATCGGCTGAACGGCTTAGCCGCTAGCGTTGTTTAGGAACGGACAGACACGTTTTCCGATATACGGACAGACCGTCAATCGATTTTTCGGTATCAAGGACCCACAAAACAGCGACTCGGGGCTACACCACGTGTTAGAGGATATTTTTCTGAATTTAGCAACTGAATTTATTCACTTTTTTGTTACCAGAGCACTGTAATATAAGTTTTCTGTCGAAAAGTCGCCCGTTTTTTCGCGTAGCATTACATAACTTTCTCTTCTTAAAAGTTCCTTCTTAAGCACGAGAAAGTAAAAACATTTTCTGTCTCCTCTCGTCATGAATACGCCGTCTGTACTCCTATTTATGTGGTGTTTTGCCTTCTACCTATATGAATATTGTTGTCTTCACTATAAATGCATTTCTAGTCCCCGAGACTATTTAATACTACTAAATAAACCCGAGTTTATTTAATTCCGTTACTGTACCACCCCGTATTATCCAAATTGAAATACTACAATTCTAATAAATATTCTATTTTACTTTTTATTATTACCTACCCGTCCCGCTGTAGCCTTTTGAGGATTTTAAGTTTACATACATGAAATATTAAGTTGTTGGGATATTCTCAGGCGAATGTGATGCGTAACGCGTAACCCTCAGATATAAATTCAATATTCATAATTTTTTGAATTTGTGAGCGTGCGTCAGGATGTGAGTGGAAGTCTGCATTGCTATGGAGGGCGAAAGAGATCTTCCGGGAACGAGATCGGATGCGAAGTGGTGGGAGGTTTGCATTTTTTCCTAGGTGGAAGACAGTGGTGCCGGACATGATGAAAGAAGAGTGTAGAATTTTTCAGATGTATTGCATATAAATATTATCTTAAAATGTTTATATTAACAAGGAGGGTATCTTTAGCTTATCACAATACATTCATCATTTTTTATGTTACACCCAAGGAAGCAGGTACAGCAGACCGTAAAATGTTGTAGTTGATAATTCTTTAAAGAATAAATAAGTAATACTGGGAAATAAGAGTTCGATTGTCTGTAAAGAAATGGATACTCTAACATTAATACAAATTTAACGTACATTCAGTATTGGTTACACTTATTCCCAAAAATCTAATACTTTTACAGTTTGAGTTGTTTTTAGGGCACTAAAGAAAACTTATTTAGTGTTTAAGTGAATTCAAACCATCATATTTATCATGTGTTACAAAAAGTAGGGAAAAGGGCAATTTAAGTAGAAACTGATTTCCTTGATATTTTGTGTGAATACTTACGATACACGATACGATCTTCAGATCTTTTGTCATAGACTAAATATTTAGAATGCATTATGAATAAATATCAGTTCTTTAAGTTCCAATCGGTGATCAAATGCAAACAAATAAAGATTTTTAAACTGGCAATCGATAATTGAAAATCTGCCATTGACATTAAAGTACAGTATGATACGAATAGGAATGTTGTTTGTCGAGCTCGAATTAATGACTTTAGTTCGCGAGCCAAGAAGTTGAACTTCTCAAACCCAATGTCACTTATACAAACTCTTCACTCGGCGGAAGTTTCGTTCGACATTAGATGATAAATTTGGTTAGAATTGTTTGAATTAGTGATGTTTTGATGATCGATCATCTTTTCCAGACCCATCAACACTAGAGCAAGTACTATCATTATATAAGTATTTGATTGATGGTGACACATTCTTCTCTAACTTTTTTGATGGGCTATTATGTTTGAAGAATTGTTGTAATACACATTGTGACATTTTCTCCCACAAACTGATAATTAACGTGTTATCTGAAAGGGAAAATAAACCTCGAAGGCTAAATCGGTACATTTTTGCTAATTATGATAGAGACAATAAAAAGACATAATGAGAAGATAATGTCTTATTTAACCTGCAGTGCACGTCCGTAGTAAATATGATCAAGAACACTGACAGGCATTTCCATTCTACTTTAATTGTACGTTCTTCAACCAACAAGTTAAGTGACAACTTATTTGAGAGTCGCTTTAGACATGTTTTTATTGTAATTTAAATTGCAACTTTCTCAATTAACTCGTTATTTCAGTTCCTCCTCTAATGGTAGTTTTTTCTCCTCAGGAATACACTAGAAAAAGTGCATGGGTTGCGCCTCGCTCGTCCTCGCTCTTGCTCCATGCATGCGAAGAGTTGAGATGCGAGCTGCGTTCGCAGCGTCACGTGCTGGTGTTGGCTGCGTCCGTGGCCCTTCAGATCTGACGCAATGCCCAATACGGCCCGTTAGCTTATTACAAGCGGCCGCCAGGTAGGGGGTATCTGCTGGCGCTGTCATATCGTTCACGATACGTTCTTTATGCAGCTCTGTAATTTACGCGAAGCAGTAGATGGGTTCATTAGGGCCAGAGCTACCGTGTGCGAGTATAACACGTCTGAAGTATGCAAGCTTAGATTAAATTTCAGTCACGGAATAATTACTCTTTTGTATCGAGAGTTACGAGAAACGTAAAGAATCCAACTATATCTTTGTGTTATCGAAACCTTGATCGGAAACATTCTGTATAATTTATTGCTTCAAAATGTATCGAGCCCATAATGTCTACACCGTTTGTTGTGGAGATGCAAATTTTTGATTTGTAATGTCACCTACTTTGTTTGTGAATTTAATTCAGACGAGAAGACGTGCCGTACCAGTTACTCCAGTAGTCACAGTCATGTTATGTCCAGGATTTACTTCAACAAAGAAGCAGTTGAAATATATTAGTTTTAATTGGTATACAAACAAGGTGGTTGGAATATTTCCAGCAGTGTTATGTAGAAGAAGAATACAACAAGAGGATAGAAATAGTTTGAATTTTAAAAGTCTCTCAGCCGGTTGTTTGAAAAGTATTTAGTTATTTTGGAAAATAAATGACTTCATTTCAAATTATGTTATAGACTAAAGTATTAAGTAGCTAGAGTTCGCCAAGGTTACAAAATGACAGTCAACATATTTTTACTTTCTCGCCTTACGAATTTCTTCGCAAGAAGAAAAAGTTATATAATCTGCGCCTCAAAACGGAGAACTTTTGCTAGAAAAATACTTAATGCCGGGCTCTGGTAACGAAAGAGTGGGTAAATCCTGTTGCTTAATTTTAAAAAAATCCTCTAGCACGTGGGTATCAAGAAATCATGTTTTGTTGGTTCTTGTTACCAAAAAATCGATTGACGGCAAAACGTATGTCTGCCTGTCAATCTATGGTCAATGTCATCTAAAGCACTCAGCCGATTTTCTGCAATGTTGATATTCCCCAATCGTTCTGAATGAACTCGTGGCTTTGAGAGTTTCAAATGGACATTATTTTTACTTGAATATGTAAGCCATTGTATGTGCAAGATCATTACCAGAGTTGAAAATTTATTATTAATGTGTCTCAGGCATGTCATGAAAGAAATATTTACCGATGTGTTGGCTACATGAATCATGCTTAATACATTTTCTTTCAAACTTAATAAGAGCTAGTCATTTGTCAATCAGTGGTAGGAAACCTCTGAAATAAGTAATCTCTACTCATGCAAAGAATGCTTCTTAGAAAATTTACCCGATCCCCAAATGTTCGATTTATTTTCCATCTGTAGTGCACAAGATCAACCAGTTGCTTTTATCAGCCTCACTTATGTACACAGGTAGATCGTGAATGCATCTTTCGTAATGGAGTGTTGCAATTTACTAATTATGGAATAATACCATATTAAAATATTAACAAAATCTACTTGATTAATGTCTTCTAAAATCATTTATTTTTGTCTAGAACTTAACAAAAAAAGAAATATATGAAATTAACATGGAAGCAAAGGATTATCGTCGTTTTACAGCAAAGATCCTTCTTATCCAAATCTTCAGGTCAGCAATGATTTGACATTGTCATAACAGCACAGACAATCCCACAAGTATGCAAAATTAACGAGTCATCGATAGTTAAACGCCTAGATATCTCATATTTGGAAAATATACTTATTAAATGTGAAGAATGAGGATGTCCGTCTCTTATAAGCATCCTGTATATTGAGGTTAAAGCACGTGTGTCATTAAAGGCGTACGAAAAATGACCATAAAAATAAAAAAAATAACGAGGTATCTGACCAGAAAATATAATGGCATTTGCCGTATCTCCCGATACCGCCTTGTCTCATTTTCCCGCAAGTAGAAGCAGCAACCGCGTTGCTGACGTTCCCCGCAAACGAGATCGGTGGCGAAAATAGTTGCACGCGCCACCACCGCCGGCGCCCTCACGCCCCAGCTAAGGGCGCGCTGTGGCGTGCGGTAATAGGCCCAAGCTGTGAATGGGGCCCGCAGATCAGATCGCGCCGATACTCCTCCTGCAGGGGGCTTTGCATATGACAACGCGCGCCCTATCGGCCTCCTGCATCTCCTCCGGCTGCGCGCTCCGCCGCCTCCGCCACCCAGCCGTATTAAACTGTCCGTCCCGGTTGACAACCAGCTTTGTGTTGCAACAATGCCGCTATGCATAAATCTACATGGGTAAAGGCGAATTTTTCGTGGAAGTATTGGGGAAATGCGAATCGATGATTGATGTCTTTTTATGTTCGATGATTGAAGTTCCAGTCGGAATGCGAGGTCGTGAGTTGTGTCACGTTTCTGATCAAGCACGAATGTTACTTGAAGGAGCCGAAGTTCCCATTCAATCAACAGTGTTTCCGTTCTTGGCTGAGTATGCTTATGAACAATACCTTCTTTGTTTTTCGACCACTGTTGAGCATCTTTCAACATTAACTATTTCAATTTCATTCAGTACGTTACGTTCTCTGGAGATCATACATGTGATGTACCGTGCTTTAATTCCTTGCTTTACGCAATTAAGTAATGCTATGCGAAGTATAAAACTACTTATATTTTTTCTGTAAAACCATGAATGCGCAGCTTCGGAGAATTTGCGCTTTGTCATCGATGATAAACATGAATCTCTCCAAAACGGTGTTCTAGCAAGAGTTTTCTTTGCTTGTGTCTTAAGTTTCTTTAGAGATCTCAATATACTCTTAAGGAAACTGCATAAAGGAGTAAGTTTGTTTTCTGAAGAGCAATGTTAATTTCTAATATAATGTTCCCTACTTATTTTCCAAGGTTAAGATTTTTTCTAAACCAGGGATTTTCAACCTGTGCGTCGCGTCTCCCAGGGGCGTCGCAGCCTTAAGGTTGGGACGTCGCGATGATTTATTAAAATTGATCTTTAGATCTGATTTACTTTAATTCTGGTGTTATGTCTAGAAAATAATTTTGTACTATCATACATGTTATTTGTAGTGTATATGATTTATTTTAGTCATTAACTGTGAATTAACTGAACTTGGCAAGTACTTTATCAATAGCCTATTATATCAATTACTCATTTGTTTTGAATTTTTAGTAGGCCCATATTAACCCTAATAATTGAAACTTACTGTTACCAAGGGAGTCGCGAGAAGTTTCTTTTAGGTCAAGCGAACCGTGGACGAAAACTGTTTGAAAACTTCTGCTCTAAACGATCATCTGTGAATATCTTCTGCAGTATTGGTATTGTTGACACAAATTATGCACACGAAATGAGAAAATCAACAATATTAACTGTTCAGTTTGTTTAAATCAAACTAAGAAGCATGCAGTTATTTAAGAAATAATTTATTTTAATATTAGTGAATGTATCATAATTATTTGTAAGTCGGAATTATAATTATAGTCGGAATTATTTGTATGTTGTTTAAAACTCAAGGAGGATGTTTACGAAGTAGATAGAATTTTCTGAGCTCTTTCTTTACATAGTCAAAATTTTACTTCCAAAGTCGATAAAATTATGAAATAAATATGTAATCTGAATACTTAACTCTTACGTCAATACTTCTTTTTTAATCACAAAATTAAAGTCATTCAATTTCATGGTCAGAAATATTTGCATTATTATTGCCCAAACTTTTCTGATATTGAATATGATAGTGAACTTGCTACCACATTCTATGCTGCTTGTTACGTTTTTACAGTCGTTGTGAATAAACATCATAATAACCAATTATGAGAGAGTTGTTTGGTATGTGCCATCGCGTTTCACTTCAGTGACAAAAATGGTATGATTATTCAATGGTAGCGATTTATCTTTGGAACATTATCATAATCGCGGAGGAATATCTTCGAAAACGAGTCGTGAAATTGAAAACATGGCGACAAAATTACACGCCGCCAAAACATTCCATGGCGATGTAATTTAGGCTCTTGAATTTCCATTTCAAAATCTTTCTCAACAGTCACCTTGACCAGTTGAAGACAGACTTTTCGTGCCTGCATTTTCAAGCATAAATTCAAATCATCCCACGACTGTTTATAAGACACGATTTCTTTAGGCGCTGGTTTATGGCACTACGTGACCAGGAGGTTCATAAAACAAGCATTTAAGAACACATCCGGATAGGAAATAAAACCTGAGTTTGTTCGAAGTGTAGGTCATGTTTGAGAAAATCATCCTCATTGAAGCTCTTTCAAGAAATTGGGCAATCTTGAAGTATTAGAAGAAAATAATAGACATTTTGGCAAACATTATGAGCGTGGGATATGGTTCAACGTTGGTATGATGATACATGTAAAGGAGAAATGTTAAAATACGAAGAACATTAATTGTCTTTTACGAACAATATATGTCCTATGTTGCCTTGGCTTTAGAATTCTTAGTGTTTTGTGAATATCTTTTTTACGTTATAAATATTTGTATGCACTTTGGTTATCCAAAGCCAAACTTTACGAAACTGCCATAAGTTTGTAATGAGAATTATTGGATAATAAGTGTTTAATAATCCATACCCCCTAATAACAACTACAATCAATTTCGTAATAAGTTTCATAGAACACAAATTCTAATAAAATTAGAATTATCCAAATCCCCCTATCTATGTTATTAATTTTCAATGCGCGCAGATTTTATGAGGTTCTGTTCGGGAGATATTTTGCTGCAGCAGGACACTAGTTAACGATAAATATTTCACAATATGAAGAGTTACATACAAGCGAAAATCATCGTATTTGTACATTAGAAGATTTTTATGAAAAGGTTTATGATTTTCCTTACTGGCATTTTTCTATGAATGTATTATATTTTAATAAGTATTTCTAGTATTGTCAAAATCATTTATGTTGCTCTTGTTATCGCACCAAATGTGGATGAACTATCATCCGAGGAAATTTATATGACAGGAAAATGTTATTAGGCAATTGGGTACTTAAAAGAAATCTTACAAAGACCATATTTCTATTTGGGTAAAAAATTTAATCAGCATATTTATCCTGAATGTTTTGAATCTTATCATTGAAATAATTGAAATAAATAACTATTTTACCGAAGAGTGTACTAGATATTTGTAAATTTTTACTCTGTTTCTCTACATTTTCTTTCCTAAGGTACCACACTTGGGTAAAGACATCACTATGACTCGGGTAAAGACTCTACATCCAGACTTTCCGTCCTCGGCTCCGGACCTCCCACTTGGCCAGTGGGATGTGAGCACACCATCCCGTTAGGAGTTTCGTAGTTGAGATTTATATTTCTCGACATCAAAATTTCATATTCAGATAAAACTCACATTTACCAATAGCATCATTAATATTTACCCAGTATTTGGTGATGGGTTGGACCCAAAGGCCCTTCCTGCCGGGGCACCCACACCCCGGGGCCAGAAGCGCTGGAGCGGCACGGCCCTGAGCTCCTCCCGCCGCGCCGCCCGGGCGCCCCGCCCCCCTGCGCCGCCGCCGCCGAGATAAAGAAGGGCCCTATGCAAATGGAACAAGGCCCCGCGGCCGGCGGCTGGTCGCGCCGTGCTTTATGGAAACGCGAGCGTCAGGGGCAGCGAGAGCGCGTCCCGCGCGGAGCGGGCGGTAAATCGACAACGCGGGACCTCCAAACCGTTCGGACCTTCTCCCGCCTCCGCCGCCGCCCTCTCCCTCCGCCTCCATCTTCGCCTCCGCCCCGGCCTCCGCCCCGACCTCCCGCCCCCTTTTTCTGCACCGCACTTCGCCCGCTTCCCGCACCCGCTTCCCGCACCCGCTTCCCGCACCCGCTTCCCGCACCCGCTTCCCCCACCCGCTTCCCGCACCCGCTTCCCGCACCCGCTTCCCGCGCCGCTTCCGCGCCCAGCTTCGCACCGGCTTCCCGCGCCAGCTTCCCGCGCCCGCTTCACGCCGCTTCCGCGTCCGCTTCCATCCCCACTTCCCGCACCTGGCCCCCGCGCCCTTCTCGCGCCGCTTCCGCGCCAGCTTCCGCGCCCTTCCCGCGCCCTTCCCGCTTCCCTTCCCGCACCGCTTCCCCACCAGCTTCCGCACCGCTTCCCGCGCCGCTTCCCGCGCCGGCTTCCGCGCCGCTTCCACTTTGCCGCTTCCCGCACCCGGCCCCCTGCCTCGCTTCCCGCACCCTTCCCGCGCCCTTCCCGCACCCTTCCGCACCCGCTTCCCGCACCCGCTTCCCGCACCCGCTTCCCGCACCCGCTTCCCGCACCCGCTTCTCGCACCCGCTTCTCGCACCCGCTTCCCGCACCAGCTTCCCACAACTGCTTCCCACCTCGGCTTCTCGCTCCCGCTTCCCGTCCTCGATTCCCCCACTCGCATCTCGCACCCACCTTCAGCCACCTCCCGATCATCTCCCTCTCATTTCCGATCTCTCCCCAACCCCGACTCCTCCTCTCAGTGTCCTCTGTCCGTGATATTCCCATTCTTCCCCGAGTTCTCGTGATCCTCCTCCGAGCTCTCCCCGTCCTTTCCTGGTCCTCCCCCATAATCTCATGACCTCTCTATCCTCACGCTTTCTCCTCATTCTTCTCCCATGTTCTCTCTGCTCTCTTGCCTTTGAATACTGACTTCTTCTTGATGTATCGTCTGAATTCCCGAGCTCCCTAACTGCCTAAAAATTCGTTTCGTCCCTCTCCCGCCTTGGTCGACCAGAGACGTTGCGAGAGTGCGTCTGGCTGGTGTCCGCCTACGCGCTCGGACCAGTCAGTGTTTGGCCTTGATTTGCCTCAGGAGGAAAATGCTCTTCCTTTGTCGGAGACCGTTCAAGGAAGATCAGTGTACCAGGATGTGCGTTTGAAGGTAGATTGACCTTATTTGGTGTATCGGGCTGGAATTCACTGCAAATCAGGATTGCAGTTTTAAATTTATGAAACATTGTAACTTCAACATGCGCTTTCGAGATCGCCTTTTGAGTCTAGTTGTGCTCCAAGCATATTAAACTAACTTTGTACAGATTCGCAGATCTCTAATAGTTCTTCCACGAACAGATCTAACGAGGTGTGAATTATATTTATTTAGTAACCAAATGAATTTACTGGCCAATAATGTGTAGACAGAACAATAGCGACTATTTTAGAATTTGAAAACTTTATATATTTGCATAATATTTCTATATTATTTGAGGTATGTTATCAAAGTTACCTAAAAGCGAATAAAATAACTTTCTTCATCACATAACATCATTTAACATCCAGTAGTACAAAAATAAAATTTTCTTTCCACATTTCATGTACCGACTAACACAAATGTGTGCGGGTGGTATGATCACCGCCACCTCCCGTGTTAAAAAGCACACACTACTTACGGGACCAACGACTAATTAACACGCTCGTAATCACTAATTAATTAATCAATCATTCAATCACAAATGTGTGCGAAGAGTTGTTTGTAGTACACGTTTTTGATGTGTGTAATAATTATTTTCTTCTATACATCGGCCACAGAAAGATTGCAATTCCTGGCGAATTACATTTTGAAAAATTCGTCATTCGAACTAGTTATTCCCATTTCTTGAGTTTATTACAAAACAAAAACAATTGATTATATTCGGCAACCGTCATAGAGAAGAAGTCAAGAATGTGTTGTATGCCTTACGAGTAGGTAAATCAGTGTATGTTTGTGCTGTAGTAACATACAATTGGGATATATTGTCAGTGTGTCAGAATTCTCAGAATAATGAATTATAATAAGAAATAAAAAATGTAGGTAACTTATCTTTCTTTAAGGAGGCTTTCGTGCATCATGTATACAATTTAAAATCCACTTTATCCATTTGGATAATTTTGCAATTTATAACAGCAAAGAAACACACAGAAGGCAACGGGAACGATGAAAGTTAAAAAAACAAAAGAACGTAGAAAATAAGTGAAGCAGTTATATTCTTGTAGGAAGATAAGAATGCTAGAGCCTCTGCTTTTCTCTTACTCTAATTTTGCCTCATCGCTGAAGGACATTGGGTATGCGAGCGCATTTCGTGTCATATAATCTTGCATTTTATAATTACGCCTGACCCGTAACAGAAAGGTAAATTGTTACGGTTCTGAAACTCGTCATCTCAAGCACGACATAAATCCGCGTCATTAAGAATTTTACCAACACACTGTCACCCGCGTCCATTGTCTTCCACTAAGAGGCCATTAGTTAGCACTTTGCACAACACACGCTCGCTGGGTAGCCCTCTATCACGCGTTTCCTTTCTCGTTCTAAAAGCATTTGCACGCGGACAGCCGCTACCGCCACCGTCGCTGCCACCGCCACCACCGCCGACACCACCGACACCGCATTCTTGCTATCACCGCTAAACCCTTCTCCGTTGGCACCTTCACCGCTACAGCAGCAGCTGACACTTTTCGCCGCCACTTCTGCGGCAGGGGCTGTTGTTACTTCTACACAAATGTACCGCGACCGCCATCTCATCGACCGAACATTATGGAGAAGTTGTTTGCGACCATCATCACCGAAGACATCATTGCCGTCGGAGGCGTCATCAGTCTTCGTTCAATTCTCTCGGTACCTCTAGTTTTGTGAATTTTCTGAAAACCAAGATCGTCTTTAATGAGTCCTTCACATGTATGACGTCTCTTGTCCGTAATCGCCATTGGTACCATAATAAACATCATCGCAATCAATAGCATCACATTACACCAGGAAGTTGGTAAAGTCAACAAACGCGAGCCATTAAAGATTTCCCAAACCCAGGCACAACGCTTTATGTGGTCCACTTTCAAGATATTATTATCTCTCCTTCTGCCGCCAGCTGGGCACTCCGGTGTTGTCGCCCTTGACACTATACACATCACCTCAATAACTAGAGCAGCGGCTCCTGTCGTGCCTGCATCACCACCATCGCCACCGTCACCACCTTGGCGGCCCGCGCCGGCGGCCGAGCGGCGCAGCCACGGTGACTTTGCGCCACGGGAGCCCCAGCGGCGAGCGGCCCGGCACGAACGCACAGGGTCGAATGGACCTCTCCGTCTGGTTAATAAATAAATAAATAAATAAATAAATAAATAAATAAATAAATAAATAAAATAAATAAATAAATAAATAAATAAATAAATAAATAAATAAATAAATAAGTAGAAATAAATATAAATAAATAAATATAAATAAATAAGTAGAAATAAATAAATAAATAAATAAATAAATAAATAAATAAATAAATAAATAAATAAATAAATAAATAAATAAATAAATAAATAAATAAATAAATAAATAAATAAATAAATAAATAAATAAATAAATAAATAAATAAATAAATAAATAAATAAATAAATAAATAAATAAATAAATAAATAAATAAATAAATAAATAAATAAAATAATATAACCATGCGTAATCGAAAGCGTTGGCCAAAATAAAAAAATAATAAAAAATAATTGAAATGACGTACAAACAAAAAAGTAATAAAAACGTAAATATGACTCTCCCTTGTTGGCCAATTGTTTAATGCAGTGACAACGAAGTATGGAGCTCAAATGTGAGACGAAACGCTTGGGTTTGTGTGTGTCTTTACATGCATATATGTGTACAGTATTTATCAATATAGTACAAATATTTTTAAAAATCAGTTAATATTTACAATTTCTGTGCTTGAAAATGGGCTAAAAAACTTGAATTATTAGCAAAATATAAAATAAAGAAATTTCTAACAATCAGCTTATTTTTATGCCACAAAAAAATTATTTGAATTTAAATTTACACACGATAAATTTCAATATTCACAAAAGTCTGGTTTTCAAAACCCTTTTATTGGTTGAACGTGTGTTTAACGGAAGTTCGCAGCGCCTTGCGTCATTTTGACCCCGTGTATAGCGGGAGGGTGGGGCGGGGCGGGAGGCTTGGGGCCGTCGCCGAAGTGCCCGTTCCGAGTTATGGACCACGCGCGGCCGACCGCCGGTTCTCCTAAATTTGAATGGGTCTATTCATCACGCTGATGTAGCGGCAGCGGGACAATGGCGACACCGCGCGGCTGGCTGACCGGTCAAGGGGCGAGAGGCGGACAGCGGATTTCGCACGACTGCGGGAAGCGTGGACGCACGGGGTGCAGACGGGCCGCCCTTTGCCCGTTTGCCCTCATAAACACTCCCCACATGTCATTATTGGAACATTTTAGATTTTCATGTGGCGCATAAGGGGAGTTTTTAATCTGTGGAGCTGTGCTTGGGTGACGTTTTCTCATTTTGGATAAGTAATCCCACTGAATTTTATTGATGTGGGCAATGTTGAGATATGCCGAAAATTCTCAAAGGAAATTTGATGCAAAGTTAGACGAATAATAAGCTTATTTTAGAACATCAGTACTCCGAATTATCAATATCCAGGTTGTATAACGCATTTACAAAAGGAACATACGGTAATCATATTAGACATGACGAAACGAAAACGTAATAATTGCAACAAGAGTTACAGGACTAAGCAATATTTGAGGCTGGAATAAACTGTCAATATTTGTCATTGGATATTCAAAATGTAAAGAAAACACCGTAATGATTGGGGCTCTTGTTGCCGATTTCAGAATATAAATTTTTATGTAGGTAGCGTCGTACGATGGAATGAGGAAGGAGGGGACAATCAATGGTGACACATTTATTGCCGGTGTGGTGTCAGGACAAAATAAATCTCAGACAAATCTCAATGACAGAATTAGATATAAAATATATAAAGAGAAGTTGAAACGGAAGTTATTAAATTTATAAAGCACTCTGTTCAATATTCTTAGCTCTGATATCCGAACTGAGGGGGGCTCCCAAGATTGTTAGCAAATGATATCGCCCTTTCCGCAACGCACGATGACATTGCCATAGCAAAGAATTACAATCAAAACATATTAAACGAGTTTGTTAACTGAACCCAAAATTGAGAATCAAAATGAACTCGTTAAAATTACCAATAATTTTCACGTTACACGATTCCAAAAATCTTACCGAATTCAATCTTCAGAATACATACCATGGGCCTCCTCACTGGTCAAATACTTAAGAGTCTAAGTTCACTAAAGATTCACTTGGAAACCTCAGATTAATGCAATAGCCAACAAAGTAGCAGCAAAGTATCAAAACTCTTCCCTCTAGTTAATGATCGTTCTTTATTTAAAGTTCAGTTTCGATTGATATTATTTAAATCCTTAATTCTACCAACCATGACTTACGCATGTGCGTTCGCATGTACTGCCCCTAATAACATCAAACTAGAGGTTCTAAAGTATGACATAGACTTTCTCGTAGTAAAGTTTTCTAATTTCCTTGGTGTGGTCTGGTTTCACAGACTTGCCCTATCGTCTTGCTAGCTGCCATCTATCGTCGCCTAAAGTACAGTTTTTTTGCCATTTTCTAAAATTTTCGGTTTTCTTATAGTGGAACCGAAATATTATTTTACGAATATTAAAGATGCGTAAACCTCTTCCTAAATAGCTGTTTTCATTGAAAAATTTGAAGACATTTTCAAGAAAATGGCGATTAAGCATTGCTGTAAATGCGAAATTTGAAGCTCCTTTTCACAAGAATCTATTGAGTTTTCGAAAAGTTTTTTTTACAGGAATCAGTGGAGATTTAGAAAAACATCGTTTAGAGTCATTTGTAGCACTTGCACTCACAAATTCAATTATGTAAAAAAATCGATGTAAATGTGCATATTAACGGCGTGAGAGACATTTAAAAAATTACATTTGTGTAAATTTTGAAAAAACAAAAGAATACACCAAAATGAATTGTACGTTATATTAAACAGTACAGTTAGCACTACCCATTAGAAAACGTCGAAGAAAAAAATTTGAAGCCAGTTTTGAGAAAATAGTGTTTGTTTCTGAAAATGTGGAATTTTGAGCTCATTTTTATAGAAAACTGTTGTGTTATCGAGTAACTGTATTTGATACTATTTAACGCAAATGTATTCATCAACACAATAACGTGAAGAAATCGCGTCTAATGTAAATATTACCGGCATGAGAGACAGGTCAAAAAAATTACAATTTTGTATTTTTTGAAAAAACAAATGAACAGAGCAATATGGCGTTTATGTCAACGGATGGAATGCATTTGGTACTAACTCTTCCAAAAATTTAAAGAAAACATTTGGAGCCATTTTTGAGAAAATATTGTTTTTGTAATTTTTTAAAACTGCAAATATTTTACGCTCTATTGCACGAAAACTACTAAAAATTTTCGAAAGAATATACATGACTTTCATGATACAACTATTTATGGACAACAAATTTCCTTTCAAGAAAAAAATCTCTATCTTCAATTTTATAGTTGCAGGAAGACTCCGGAAATAGTTCAAATTTTTGCAATTTTCGAAAATTCAGAGTTAACCGTGAAAATCGGATCTTGCCACCATTATAAGCGTATTGTACTCTATTCTTACAAGAAATTTAAAGAAAAGCATTGCAGCCGTTTTTGAGAAAATTTTGAAAATTTCCGGGTGTCTTCCTATAAAGTACCCCCAAATGTCAAAGAATGTTTTTCAAAATCTCAAAGCTTCAACAAGCTAGCCAGATGGACAGGGCTTTCTTCAATTTGGAAAAGATTGTACACATGGTTTAGTCGCTAGCAGTGTTCACAGATGAACGGATGGACGGACAGACAGATACGGACGGACGGATGGACGTTTTGAAGAAAAACACTTTTTTCGGTATCAGGGGACCCCAAAACGTGTATTTCCGTTGAAAACTCGAAATCGATTTTCCGCAGCATTACATAACTTTCTCTATACTACGTTTATTACTCCCGTATATACGTATGTATACGAGAAAGTAAAAGTTAACATTCATTCAAAACATATTTTAAGAACTTTAAATGCCCCTTGGTTCATTTGCAACATCCAGTTTCGCAGAACATTAAATGTGCCTTCATTAAACGACCACATAACAAGAATCGCCAAATTTTTTTATCAAAACCTTCACTCTTCCTTGGGCCCCTTAACCTTCTGTCTAGGTCGCAATGCTGCTTACCCACTGCAAATCCAGATATTGCCAAGACCGATTCAAACCATCGTAATTCCTCAGAATTGTCATTTGAGCTAAAAATTAAACCATTTATCAACTCCGTTTCATTTCACTTAGCACAATGTTTGCGCTATCCGAGTAATAAAAAGCACTGTACGGGTGGCCATTCCCCAAAAGCTAAAAACTGTGTACTATATAATTAACCTCCTCGAAGAACAAAGCTTGTCAAACAAGAATAATTTTTAAAAAATTAAAAAGAAAAGAAATCACTCAATTGAAAAAGCCTATCCCACCTACGAAATGTTTCTTAATATAAAAAGGAATCTCTGCCATGGTTCCTGTCAATAATTTACAAAAGATGCATAAAGAGAATGGAACGTGCAGTTTTCCTCTTACCTGACATGAAGGTAACAGACAGGCGGAAAATATTTCCTAATGTCCTTCCATTTGTTTCTCAGTGAAGGGGAACCCAACAATCCTTTTTCTCTGACACATGTCTTTTCTCTCCTCGTCGGCGAGATGTCCTTGTTACTTCTCTGCATATTAACGCGACTCTCTTTCGCCAAGGAACATACACGCTATTACAGTTGAGTAACAAGTGCCAGTTAGCAGCAAATATCTTCGAAATCCGATCTCGGCAAAAGGAAAAAGGACGGGGTACTTAGTAACGTCTCGCTCACCGCTTGCGGCTTTGCGCCGCCCCGCGTCAGATAGCGGCGGGCAGTGGGCGGTTGGGCGGTGGGCGGTGGGCGGTGGGCGGCGGGCGGGCGGCGCTCCGAACATTTGAAGGCCGCCCGTCTGGCGCACCCTTCGTAGTGCCGGCCCAGGAGGTTGAGGAGGTGTGATAGGGGAGAGGGTGGAGCAGACGAAGAGGAAAAGAGGAGGGCGGGCTAAGAAGCGTGGAAAGGAGAGAGAGAGGGCGATGGCGCGGAGGGTGGTAGGAGCGGAACGGGAGTGAACAATGGCTGATTTGTGGGCGAGGGTGAGGTGGGGCAGAACCACGGGTGGGGGAGTGCGGGAGTTCGGGAATATGGCCACGGCCGGGAAATGAGGGAAGATGAGTCAACGGGGATGTTTGCAGAGTTAGATATGGGGTAGGGTGGCGGCGAGTCCGGTCCGAGGTACAATAAGAGGAAGGTACAGGAGGAGGCAGGAAACGGGATGCCGGCGAACGAATAAGGGAGGCAGTGAAGGCAGTTTTATGGGGGCTGGAGGCGGGGGCAAGGCGGATGATGGACGGGTGGTGGGGGGCTGGCGGGTGCGGGGTGAGACGAGTGCGGGTGTGGAGCGTGTGCGAAGCGTGTGCGGGGTGGGGGCGGGGTGGGATGAGAGCGCGGTGAGGCGGGGTCGGGGTGAAGCGGGGGCGGGGTGAGAGGGCGGGTGAGGCGGGGGCGGGTTAGGTGGGGGCGGGGTGAGGCGGGGGCGTGGTGAGGCGGGGGTTTGGTGAGGCGGGGGCGTGGTGAGGAGGGCGTGGTGAAGCGGGGGCGTAATGAGGCGGGAAGGCGGGGGGAAGCTGGGGCGGGTTAGGGTGAGGCGGGAAGGGTGAGGCGAGGGCGGGTTAGGCGGGGCGGGGTTATGTGGGGCGGGGTGAGGCGGGGGCGTGGTGAGGCGGGGCGGGGAGAGGCGGGGAGGGGTGAGTCGGGGACGTGGTGAGGGAGGGGCGGGGTGAGGCTAGGGCGGAGTGACGCGGGAGGAGAGTGAGGTGGGGGAGGAGTGTTTCGGGGGCGGGGTAAGGCGCGGGCGGGGTGAGGCGGAGGCGGGGCTGTGGTGGGCGCGGCGGGGGCGGGGCGGAGGAGGGGCCGGAGGCGGCACAGCTGTGCAGCCAAGCGATTCGCGCGCCGTGTCGTACCATACTCGGACACCACGTTCGCGAGGTTAGAGTGCGGGATGTTGTTTGTGTACGGTCTTGGCTCCGCATCCCGGTTGAGGAAATGGTGCAGCTGATTGTCAGCTCGAGATTCGTCTGGCCCAAGGAGGAAAGAACTATAATAACTGTAATACTCTGTGAATTCTCGCGATGCGTATACAGACCAGTTCCTCTAATGATGAATATGATAAATAGAGCTTATGATTTTTGGCATTGGATCAGGCGGCATGGGAAATGCCGTATTGTGGAAACAGACCTTAATTCCATACAGCATGGAAATTCCATATGTAATACATATGGGATCCAGCAAGGAAACATGTTGTCCATGTTTTCCCCAAACTTCCAATGTTGGTAAAGAAGTAATAACTAACTTACGCGCTACGCCTTACTCTGTAATTCTATGGAAATCATTGGCTTTTCCTTGGTAATTAAATGATACCTTATTCAGCTGTATTGGATATCTGATTGTGCGTGCACTTTTCTGTTATTGCACTTTTCCGAGGTATGCTGGAAGGTAAAAACGCTTTGAAACGGAGATAACATTTCAACTTCTAAAGATATTAGCTAATACTTGTTATCTTTATACAGATGTTTCTTATTTTGTTATTTTACAAAATTCCTAGATCACTTACCGAGGACACATTAGTTTAATACTTCAAAACGTTAAGGAAACGCTCAGCCCTTGAAATTTCATTTTCCCTCGGTGAAGTACAAACATCCATCTCCTTGCTGGCCTCAGAGACATGCCATTATAGCGGTCATTTATCTTTAAACACTTAATGGATATGCCGAAATTTGCCTCCCCTCAATGCATCACTCCTTCTTCATAAAATTGAGCGCGCACTAATTGGGCCTCTTGGCCCCGACTCGTAAAGAATAGCAGCACCCAGCTAGGCCGACAGAGGGGCGTAACCGCCGCTACTGCTATACAAACGCCAGCTTTCCAGTTCAAGAGGGGCACGGGCGGAGTGCAGCGTCATTCGAGTGAGCCAGCGCCAAACGTCGCCTTCAAAACTATCATTATCAGCACGCTCGTGTTCCTTTCGGTCTGTTGACTCGTACAATGGATAGAGCACGACGGGGACGCCCTGGGAACAAAGGTGCTTAGAATAGCACGATCCTGAGCCACCAATTACATCCGTCGTCTTGTGGCGGCGATGCCCCTCGTTAGGACGTCCCGTCTGCTAAGCGCAGTGCCCGCGTTTCCTCGTGTGGAAGGACGAACGTTTACTCGCTTTCTTGGCTTTTCAATGCGCAGATGAGAACTCCAATTCATAATAGTAGGCCATCGTAAACGACTTTTGCAAGAGAGGGAATTGTAAGTTCTCATAACTAGGTAAATCAGGTGATTATCATGAAATGCATATGTATTGCATAAAGAGATTCTGCATATTTTACTGTATTGTGTTACACTACAAGGCTAGGGATTTGCCAACCTCAATTTTACTTGTTGAGTGACACCTTTGCTTAATCGAAAGTGCCTAACTTTACCGAGGCGATTTTATACCACTGTTCCTTAAATCCAGTTATTAATTTTTTTTCTTGAAATGCTTGAAGATTTGAAGACACGAAGCAGTTTTTTTTTCAATAACTGACTAACTAAGCATTTGATTCTTTTTTCAGTAATATGGTATTTTTCATCCTTCACTTTTTGATGCAGACTATTGTCCTTTCAGTTTTCAGTTTTTTTAAATTGTATTTTCGTTCCCACGACTCTTCTTTCTTGAACATGTAACTTAAAAAGACTAGAATTCCATCTTATCAATACATCGTACTCTTCTATTGCATTATCTCGTAATCCATTATTCCATTGTGTATTCTGTCAATCATTTGTTGAAAACAATCCAATTTACAAGAAACATACTATATTATCTATAGTAATTATTATATACATCGATGTATTGTATACAACGTGTTAGGGAAGTTGCATTACATAATGACACAGAAAGGAAATATATTATTAAAATCAATGATCGAGTAAATAAAAGTGTTTTTCAATTTTCGTGGGAAATTTGTTTTTTAAACTATGTTTACTCTTTTGTTATTCTACATGATTTTTCTAAAAGACTTCTGTACGTAGAAAAATTCTCAGAATTTAACATCGTTACCAATTTAATTATTTCATAAAAATAATTCATGTTAATTATGTTTATGTACGAACAAAAATATATGGTCAACAAAATATGAAAACTTAAGCAAATATTTTGGAAACAAAGTGAATGAAACAATGCTTAAAGATGTTTGAAATTCAATTCCTTTAATACGCTAAAAGGGACAACTTCATGTCCGATTTAATTTTTTTTTTTGGTCCGATTAGATCCGCCATATCCCACACTGTGTCTGGTGCCATTGGCGACGACGCGACGGCTACGTGAAGTGCTCGCGTTGCTTTATGCGTTTATGACCGCGAGGCAATTACGTGACAGAGCGTGCCCGTGCCGGCGGCCGCCCCGCGCTGCAGCGTCTCGAAGGACATGTGAGCGCAAATAGCACTACCGCTATTCCTCGTTTCTGTGGAGAAATTGAGAAATTATTGCTTTTTCTTTCTTCTTACTCTCTCTCTCTCTCTCTCTCTCTCTCTCTCTCTCTCTCTCTCTCTCTCTCTATCTATCTATCTATCTATCTATCTATCTGTCTATCTATCTATCTTCCTCTCTCTCTGTCTCTCTCGCTCTTTTTCTTTTTCTTTCTTTCTTTCTCTCTTTCTTTCTTTTTTCTCTCTTTCTTCCTTTCTCTCTATCTCTCTCTCTGTCTCGCTCTCTCGCTCTTTCTCTTTTTCTTTCTGTTTTCTCTTTCTTCCTTTCTCTCTTTCTATCTCTCTTTCTCTCTCTTTCTTTCTCTCTTTCTCTCTCTTTCTTTCTCTCTTTCTCTCTCTTTCTTTCTCTCTTTCTTTCTTTCATTTAGTTTTAATTTCATTACTTTAGAGCGGATTGTAATAATATGTTGTGGTGCAAAGTTGTCTCAATCAAATGGACATGTTGCACTTATGTACAGAGTGTATTATTTATGACTAATTGTGTGATTTATGTATAAACAGTTCGGCATGTCATGGCACAATGATATTCTAACGTAAAGTTCATTTGGATACTATTCGAAATTTAGCGTACGCGTAAACTTTGGTGGGTGTACAATTTGCTGTCTTTTTTTTTTTTTTTTTTTTTTTTTTCAGAATCAGACGCCATTTGCAAGCACAGCCTCAGTTCGTTTGCTTCTTAGCGTGAGTTTAATATTTTTAATAAAATCGAACGCGTAGTTGAATTTCAATCATTGGGTTCTTAGTAGCTGAGATTATGGAAAGAATGTCGGGAAATCATCCATGGGAGATCTCGCCACCTAGCCATCTATCGTCACAGATGACTTTATGCAGAATCACGCAAACAGTAAAACCTTTGGTTAGGCGAAGAAATGAGTTTAGTTAGGTTAGGCGAAGAAATGAGTTTTATGGGGGTTTAAATAGATCCTTGTGAAATCTATGTTTTATTCTATTTTGGGAGTAGAATTTCCAAGTAGGAAAAAACTTGATGCTGGAGAAAACGGTTGGTTATTCTAATTTATTTGTGGGACGTAAGATAAATTGGATTATTGTGGATCAAATTATTTGCGTAAATGAACCAGGGAGAATTTGTTGAAGTACGAAGGATCTTGTCCTAGAATGTTTGCAGCGGTTTTATTACGATAGAAACAGCACTTCCCCATAAGGATTATGCATAAATTAAAAGTTGCAAAGGGCAGTTTTATAGAAAAGAGGCATTGGTGGCATATTTTCTGTTATTAGCGGAAATAATTGGAATAGCTCGGCCTGTGCATTGTTTTAATTAAGATTTGGCTTCTTGGCTTCCGGCCGGAAACACGACATTCATGAAACTCGGGTACCAAGAAATTATAGGAAATTAAGAAGTATTGTCTGTACACTGAACAAATGAAATATTTAAAAAACTTGTTTGGTTTTCACTGTTAAATTATTCTAAAAATAATCCACGTACTGTATCAGTTCGAAGAAAGAAATAATTGAGACGTTGAACGAACCGACTGGATAATGTAAAACCAGGAATTGTACATTCTACACAAATGATTTTCTCTTCCAGGTACACATTCATAAGACCTTGTGATTAACGTTATTATGAAAATTATTACATATTCGAAATAAAAAAATGCTTAGTTTGCTATGAAAAATAAATTATTTCATTCGGTTTGGAGAATAATGAGATTTTTAATTTCGGAAAATAATAAACCAGAAAAATAAAATTTTCAGGTTCTTTTTTATCACAACCATACCATTAGTAACATACAGTTGTTTTATGCTTTTTATTATTGACAAATAGCGATAAGTTTAATTTTTACGCTGTTAATATTCATCGCTTGTTTTAAAAACTTCCTTTGGGGGCATCAAATTAGTTTCATAATTTGTTTCACTTTCACCATTATTCATATTTTTACTGATAAATCTTCGATTACAATAGATTATACATTTCAAAAACAAGGTAAGAATTATAATACACATTTATTGTTACTGAAATTGTCTAAAAGTAAAATACAAAACAAATCAGTCGTATGTAACAATTATAACGCATAAAATACAATTTTATAAAGGAATTGTAAAATGCAACCTTTAAAACCTGAAATCTGCAATAAATAAAGTAAATCGAAATATCCATCTTCTTAGAAATTAATATGAGAAACTGAAAAATAATGCCTGCCTTTGTTCCGGCTTTAACGGAACATACATTATACGGATGTGTTCAGAGACATTCCATTTTACAGATACAGGTTGCAAAACATGCATGGGCGTGTCGGCATCTCGAGCAGTAGGAACGCGAGACATCGCCGAGCGTCGCGGGTTTTTACCGTTTCTCGCATTCAGAGCAGGATCCTGATTTTCCCAGAAGTACAGAGTGCGTTTATGAAACTATTCCGGCGAACAAGCACTTTTCCATTAATTGCATCTCTTCTTGCTTACCACGCGAGATTATTTCGCGTTATTCTGGACTCTGGGTGAAGATATGTTGGCAACTCTGCGATAAAGCTTACCGCATTCTTCGAAGTAGCGAATGTTTCGAGTGGAAGACAAGGCTCGCACCACGAAAGGTTGGAAAGTTAGGAGAAGGGATCCGGGGACCCGCAGATGGTTGTTGAAGTCTTCAAGGTCGAACATATGCACGAATTGTCCGTATGCCAATTTAGGTCCTGTCTTCCTTGAAAATGCAACGCTTGCTGAGTAGTGAGCCAAGAGCATCAAAATGAAGACATTATTTTATTTGATATTCAACAAAAAATTCGCGTAAAGTTCAGAAAACGGGACCTGAAAGACATAAGGTATGTTTGTTTGTACGTTACATCACGTTGGTATGTTCAAGGGTTATCGTTGGGCTTCCAGAAGTTTTGTCTGTATTGACTGTAATGAGTTTTCTCTTGTACGCATGTGAATATTGCATGTACTTTCATAGATACACTGCTTATTTATTAAATACGATTTTGTAGACAATTTAATATAATACAAGTGTCTACAGAAGTGAACATAGCACCAGAAATCTGTAGGAACTAATAACGAGTAGTAGGTGTATATATATTCAAGACATTCAAAATAAACCTTTATGCTTACCCTGCATAACGTGCTTCTACCTCACTCACATGTCATTACAATGTAAATAGTACCCTTCTGCTAAAATAGTTTCCCTCTTAAGAATTCGACAAGGTAATAAACTTTCTTGTATAACGGCTATAAATAAACTGGGAGGCCTCTAGGCTAAGTTTTTTGATGATGTGCCGATTATAACGACGATGGCGCATAATTACATTTCGTTGTTTCTGAATTGGAGCAAGATAACATTGTACTTATGGGATTAAGTACTTGATTGAGCCATTTTCTAAACTTATACTTTTTAATCTCGGGTATAATACTTTTATGACTTTGCCTGTGGCTAGGTGTTCCATAAATTATGAGAGAATTAGAAGACTTGACCTGCTTGGTTCTAGCGGCTGCTTACTAATTTCCAGTCGCTGCTGTGCTGAATCCCTGATTTTGCAAAAAGGCTGTAAAAGAACGAAATAGCCAGCAGTTAATGTTAGCAGAATACACGCAGTGTCTGAAAATTACTGGAAGACGTTCCCAGGAGATTTCGTGAAAGTGGTAATCGATTTACTCCAGCATTTGATCTACTGGTCATATATTTCTCGAACTCCAATTAACCTCAGAGAGAAATTGCACATTCAGTGATTTGGTTGTGAATGTTAAGTGATCATTTAAAAGTTCGCGACTTTACCAACTCATTTATGTAGTGATAATTGAATTATTGATCAAAACAAAAGAGATAATTTAATCCTATCTCAGTCATTAGAACAGAAATGTGTTGCGTGCACGCTCGTGGCAAGAATTTGTTATGTTAGGGTCCTGTGCTTGCTTTCAAAGTATAACAATCAATCCATTACTCCAGGAAAGAGAAAACATCTGAGAGTGTACATCTGAGAGCCTTCACACCTGAGAGTGTACGGCATTCTCTGCGAGAAACGCCACTGACACTATTCAAACGATCACTCAGAAGAACATACTAAATGTAGACAAACAGAGTAAAGTACTCGTATCATAAGATGGCATTAAGCACATCACAATGTTGTCATGCCCGTCGATATCTCAACTTCCTGAAAAACAGAGTCTCTTTTGAAATTGCCACTGCTTCCTCAACCTTCCCTACCACTGTCCCCAACATCTCTCTCTCCTTCATTGTCTTTTACTGTCTTATCTTCCACAAACTCTTTCGCCAATTTTATGATTTCCACCACTTCTTCCACTGCCTCTATTTTCAGCCTTTTCTTTCTAATTTTTTCGTCTCCATCACCGCCCTCCTCACCTCTTCCTTAAGGATCTCCCATTATTTGTAGCGCCTTCAGCTCCTCTATGTCCTTTACAACCTTCACTGTCTGCCTCACTTCCTCGTCTTTGTCCCCTTCTATTTGTTTCTCCCTCTCATCTTCCGTAACCTCCACCCTTTACCTCCTCATTTCCTGCTCCGTAACCTGCCTTCCCCATCGCGGTCTGCCTGCCTACACGTCTTGCAGTCCTCATGGCCCGCCACAGCCGACGTCGCTGCGACGGAAGCCAGCCGGGCGGCCTCGTCCCCGCTGCAGCGCAGGAGGCTGCTGCGACGCCCTGATTTGCATCCGACGGTGGCGGTGGGGATGGCGGCAATGGCTGCGGCTCTGGCAGTGGAGGCGACGTCGGTCTCGGTGGCGATGGAAGTGGAGGCGGAGGAAACGGTGGAGGAGGCGGCGGAGGCGGCGGAGGCGGTGGAGGCGGCGGAGGCGGCGGAGGCGGCGGAGGCGGCGGAGGCGGCGGAGGCGGCGGAGGCGGAGGTGGCGGCATAGCCATTGGCTATAGCGGCGGTGGAGGTGGTGGTGGCAACGGCTGCGGGGTGGTGGCGGTGGCGGGGGTTGGTAGCGGCGCCGACGCGACGGCGGCGACGGCATTCTCGCAGCCTGGCCGTGTCGTGGCGAGCTGACGCTGACGTCACTGCAGTCTGGCGGGCTGCGGCTTGAAAGGGGCACTCCGCTTGTAAGACGAAATGGATAAACTTTGCTTCTTTGCACTTCCACAAACTTTGAGGTTCTGTATGACTAGCTTGAATCTTTATTCATACAATCGATTTTCCTCAAAAACCTCTTAGAGTGCATGTGAAAGAGTATATTACGATCTTTGTTGGATATTTTAATTATTGCGATACAAAGTTTCCAATAACTCAAAGCCAATCCGTTGTAAACGAAAAGATGTGTGAATTATTTGTAAGCATGACAAATTTCATGAGCGTTTCTTTTGAAAAAAATTCTCATTTTGTATATCCCTTCCATTTTTTTTTACAATTTGATAATGCATGCAACTGTTCTGGATATTTTGTGTTAGCTTTGATATATCCTTTGTAGAAAATGAGCTTTCAAAAGTGTTTTTCAAACTGATATGGCTCCACATCTTTGTGAAAAATTCATGAGAGTGTAAAATTATGAAGATAGTTGAATAAGAAGAGCGGATATGTTTGTCTTGCTTTGAATTCACCACGAATCTCATGGATTTTATACATCGGATCTAATGTTCGAATGTCGGCGTGATGGTTACTTTGACTGTTGACTCTTGTTCGAAACACTTTCATCAAAATATTTCTGCATTATTTCATTATGAATATTTTTTTAGGTGTGACTAAATAATTAAATACAAGTATACTCAGTCTAACAACCAAAGAGCACAAGTTATAAGTATTTGAAACTGGATAGTGTTTGCACATTTCAGTAATAAATGGTGTGCTCATGTTTGGTGCATGCATCGTCAAAACGCGGATATCGTCATCTTCTCAGAACATCGTATTGATTTCTTCACCGTAGATGAAACTTCCTTTGACATATGAAAGACATAACTGGTCGTAAATAATGATACACCGTTTATATCGTCTATTAATATGTTGATATAATAGATCATGACATTTATCTGTCAAGCCAATTATACCAATTATTTTGATTTACATACACAATTCATCACTTTTGTGTCAATTATCATTAAATGCCTTCTCATAAATATAACGCAAATTATGACGAAATAATGCAAGTTCAAAAGCTCAGTAAACTTTCACCTAAGATATCAGATGCATTTCACACTTTTCCAAGTGTAGGTCCCAGGGTTACATTTCAGTAGTAATACTCGAAATTTGTTCAGTATATGTATGAATATTGATTATTTGGTAAATTATATATCTAAATTAACTTTTCACCATCCTAAGTGAAAGCTAATACATTTTATTTTTCAACAAAATATTATTTGAGACATATTTCTTGATATTCCAAAAACGAAGGAACTAGTAAGATTTGTCCCGGAATTTATTACAATCACTAGCATCAACATCCGTGAGTAAGGCGAAACGTAGTTGAATTTAATGTGCCTGACAAGTGACTGAATACAAATAATTAAACTACTAATATACAGAGCAACTTTAAAATCTTCTCTTTCACAACAGAACTAAAAAAACTAAGACCCTATTTACGCGCTTCCTTTCGAATAACTCAATGAGTTTTAGTGAGCGTGCGCATGGGACATAGGTCCCAGAAGCTAATCTGAGCATGCGCGTTTGCTAAAACTCCCGAAATCATTCAATGGAAAAGCATAAATCGGGTCCTAGGGAGACTATAGTAATCGTAATTGTGTAATTGAAGTACTCAGGTCAGCTCCATGTTCTATTTGCTCGTTGGATTATCTGGACACCAGCAAGTTCTGTGGTTGCTGAGTGCAGCAGCTTCCGGGCGTGTCTACATTCTTTATCTCGCGCAGAGATATTTCCCGGCGACAAGCTGTCTGGCCTGTTTGGGAGACTAGCTTCCGGATTTGGTAGTGCGCCTGGTATCAAGCTCACTCAACACCCTCCCTAGAGACCTCAGTCGGAATGTTACATTCTCTCAGGACCTAACTGTAATTAGAGGGGTCGCGGTAACTTAACAACAAATTTATTCCATCCAAAATAATGTGATTAGAATTACACTCAACGCAGCAAACATTAAGATACTGATTTTCCTAATTACTTTTAATCGTAAGCTGTGCAAAACAACTTGTATATAGAGCTACATTGTGAGTATAGAAAGCATCAGGAACTGCAAATACAAACTGAGAAATTTCTGGATTTAAATAAACTTGTTTTCCTTTTGCGTACAGAAATTACAAAATTCAAGGTTGTCACTATGATGGCCTGATCTCTTATAAAAAATTGTATTATATTGAGTTATATTTAAATTGTGTTTGCAGTTCAAGTCACGCCTTTGTCTTTTATTCTCGGTTATCAACAAAGTAATTTGCGTGGTAAAATGATTATTGTTTTGTTCTTGATCATACTAAATTAAATATAATTATTAGACATAAGTCTCTGCTTGATGAATTCTTCTTTCTTCTACTCTTTCTCCTTGTGCCAAAATGACAATTTAATTGCTACATATTATTCATCACTGCAATAATTTGAATATAACCTGGACGTGATGCATTTGCATTAGATTCAGAGCAGGATTTAACTGGAGTTTAAACCGCCATTTATCTTTTGTATTTTTCAATGAACTTTGCCATCTTCGAAATAGTGCGACAAAAGCTTAAAAATACCCACTACTATATCTTCGAGTCAATTGCAGCAGCAAATATTTGCAATCCTACAGCAACTTTTTGACTATTTTTATAAAACTCCCTTTAATTCAATTTGAATTTCTGTAGGAAACTAGACTGTAAGTAATGACTTCCTTTATGTTTAATTAATTAATGCACTAAATAAAAACCGTAGTTACATTAACATAAACTTGCGTGGCCCACATTCTGAAAGGCTAGACGATGTTCCTAGAATCAAAACCTACTAGGTCCATTCAGCTTTTCAGAAGAGTGAGATGCGGCTTATGAAGTACGAAGCTTTTAAAAGATCAAACAATATTCATAATGTTGCATTTTACCAAGGTATCGAGATCTAGTTATTGAGTTGCCGAGTGGTGAAGTCAGAGCCAAACTATACCCATTGCTGATTTATTTCTAATACATTTCTTATTTATTCACACGGTGTATGTGGGAACACTAAAGTAGTACAAAATGACCCGTGTTCAAATTATACTTTCTTATGGTTCAGACATTTACGAAAAATTGAGAGACTGCTCTATCCAGTTTGCACTGCACATGGCAGAGAATTACTTGCCTGCAATTACTTGTATTATCCTTCAATTATGAACTTTCTGCATACAATTTTCCGTTATTGGAACATAATAGGAAATACGAAAAAAATTGCAATTTACAAATTGTTACTGACTGCAAGTTAATTAATGTCAAATAATGTAAAGTATTCCAATCGGGATTTTAATATTCGGCATCACAGCTCTAAATCGACAGTAAAATACGGAATCACTTCCGTAACCTCTCTTTGTTCAGGTATGAAGTGATCTTTACTCTTACATTTAAAAATTGAGAGCAATCGTTGGCTCATGCCATTACCTTCCCCTGCAGCGAAATCATTTATTTATAATGATTCTCTGCTCCTGAACCTGAGCCGTTTAAAAGAAATTATCATTAGTTTAGATTTATTCTTTTCTTGGTAATTTGGTGACTGATGAAATCAATGTTGATAGAGGAGAGGTGAAATGACGAGCAGGAGTATTGGGACAATCCACCATGTGTTACACAAATCCCATACTCAATTACTAGGATTTGAAATAGGCAAACCCGCACAAAGAAAACAAGCACATTGTCTTATCAGCTACTTAAAAACTCTCTCGAATGTAGACTTATTTCACGAGGTTATTAGAGAGACATACACCTCCGGGCGTTCAAGATCACATAGAGGGAGATGAAAGGGAATATTGACCTCGCTCTATGATCCTGTTTGTAATAATGCAGCAGCGATATTCCCCTGCAAGTACTTACGAACTTGATATCCACGGAAGACACAAAGTCGCTGATATTAAATACATTTTCCGACAAATTTCCGTCACTCATGTGATATCGATTCTACGATTTGCAGATCAATTTGATGGATGGTCAGAAGAAACAGTTTTACCTCTGCAACCTCATTGGTCGAGGTGAAGTAGGATTCGACACGGCGATGTCGAATTTTCGAAACTACCTACTTATCGGGGTCGAATATAACTTCTGTCTGAAGGACAATTCTAGCAGCAACAGCAGTTTCGTGATTTGTTTCCTTTTGATACCAGAGTAACGCCGGGGCAGTACCCGAACAAATAGGCTATGGATTGCACGCAATACTTTTCTACTCCCTGTTCCCTCGCCTCCCTTCTTACGTACTTACATTCACTTCCCCACCACACATGTCGGAAGGCCCAGTGGGAGCTCAGAATTTGACCTGGCTGGGGCGGTGTCCCACCGGGTGAGACACAGACACCTCCCGGAATATGCACTATTCTCACTGAACTAATGATTTCTGAATTAAACACACTAGAAATAATTTTTACTTATTTCCTACGATGTAGAGAGAAAGTTATGTTAAGCAGCGCAAAAATCGGTGTGTTTTCGACAGAAAAGCTCTTAATACAGGGCCCTGATAAAGGAAAAAAAGATAAATCTAGTTGCTAAATTTAGAAAAAAGTATTCTATCACGTGGTGTAGCCTGAATACATGTTTTACGAGTCCTTGATGCCGAAAAATCGAATGACGGCAAAACGTCTCTACGTCTCTGAACAACTCCAACGGCTAAACTGTTCTGTCGATTTTCTCTAAAATTAATATTCGCCAATATAGCTGGCTGTTGTCGTGGACCCTTGAATTTAAAATCGATATTTTAATTTTGAGGGGTACTTTGCATAAAGCCAAATCCATTTTCCTAATTTTACAACAAACATAAAGTCATTATCCAAAAGTTCAAAAAAAATTGACTCTATCATTTTTTATTAAAACTTGTTGTTGGATAGTGCGAAGGACGTTTAAGAAGATGGTGCAGGTCACATTTTCGTTGAAAACTCTGATTTTTCGAAAATTACAAAAGTTCAACATTCTTTCGGAGTCTTTCTACAACTAAAATATTAAAGATAGATTTTTTTACTTAATAAAATCTGCTTCTTAAATATATATTTTAAAATGTGTTCAAGTATAATTTATCGAAAATTTGAGAACTTTATTTACGTGTGTAATACTGTATGAAAATACGTGCTGTTTTAGCGCCACTCTATCACTTTATTCAAAGTCATCAATGTAAACATAAGAATGTTCAAAGGAAAAGATGGGCTTAGGAATGTAGTTGCCCCACTTGTTGGTTTAGGCTGCGCTCGCCTATGATCCTAACCTGCATCCTTCCGCGCAAGTGCAGTTGCGCCCACCTATGATCTCGACCTGCATCCTTCCGCGCGAATGCAGTTGCGCCCGCCTATGATCCCGACTTGCATCCTTGCGCGCGAGTGCAGTTGTGCCCGCCTGTGATCCCAACTTGCTTCTTTCTGCGCGAGTACAGTTGCGCCAGCTTATGATTGCGACCTGCATCATTCCGCGCGAGTGCAGTTGCGCCCGCCTATGATCCCGACTTGCATCCTTGCGCGCGACTGCAGTTGCGCCCGCCTATGATCCCGACTTGCATCCTTGCGCGCGACTGCAGTTGCGCCCGCCTATGATCCCGACTTGCATCCTTCCGCGCGAATGCAGTTGTGCCCGCTTATGATCCCAACTTGCTTCTTTCTGCGCGAGTACAGTTGCGCCCGCTTATGATTGCGACCTGCATCCTTCCGCGCGAGTGCAGTTGCGCCCGCCTATGATCCCGACCTGCATCCTTCCGCGCGAGTGCAGTTGCGCCCGCCTATGATCAAACCTGCATCCTTCCGCGCGAGTACAGTTGTGCCCGCCTATGATCCCGACTTGCATCCTTCCGCGCGAGTGCAGTTGCGCCCGCCTATAATCAAACCTACACCTTCCGCGCGAGTGCAGTTGCGCCTCCGCCTATGATCCCGACTTGCATCCTTCCGCGCGAGTGCAGTTGCGTCGGCCTATGATCCAGACCTGCATCCTTCCGCGAGTGCAGTTACGCACGCCAATGATCCCGACTTGCATCCTTGCGCGCGCGAGTGCAGTTGCGCCCGCCTATGATCCCGACTTGTATCCTTCCGCGCGAGTGCAGTTGCGCCCGCCTATGATCCCGACTTGCATCCTTCCGCGCGAGTGCAGTTGCGCCGGCCTATGATCCCGACCTGCATCCTTCCGCGCGAGTGCAGTTGCGCCGGCCTATGATCCCGACTTGCATCCTTCCGCGCGAGTGCAGTTACGCACGCCTATGATCCCGACTTGCATCCTTCCGCGCAAGTGCAGTTGCGCCCGCCTATGATCCCGACTTGCATCCTTCCGCGCGAGTGCAGTTGCGCCGGCCTATGATCCCGACCTGCATCCTTCCGCGCGAGTGCAGTTACGCCGGCCTATGATCCCGACCTGCATCCTTCCGCGCGAGTGCAGTTACGCACGCCTATGATCCCGACTTGCATCCCTCCACGCGAGTGCAGTTGCGCCCGCCTATGATCCCGACTTGCATCCTTCCGCGCGAGTGCAGTTGCGCCGGCCTATGATCCCGACTTGCATCCATCCGCGCGAGTGCAGTTGCGCCGGCCTATGATCCCGACCTGCATCCTTCCGCGCGAGTGCAGTTGCGCCCGCCTATGATCCCGACTTGCATCCTTCCGCGCGAGTGCAGTTGCGTCGGCCTATGATCCAGACCTGCATCCTTCCGCGCGAGTGCAGTTACGCACGCCAATGATCCCGACTTGCATCCTTGCGCGCGAGTGCAGTTGCGCCCGCCTATGATCCCGACTTGCATCCTTCCGCGCGAGTGCAGTTGCGCCCGCCTATGATCCCGACTTGCATCCTTCCGCGCGAGTGCAGTTGCGCCCGCCTATGATCCCGACTTGCATCCTTGCGCGCGGAGCAGTTGCGCCCGCCTATGATCCCGACTTGCATCCTTCCGCGAGTGCAGTTGCGCCCGCCTATGATCCCGACTTGCATCCTTCCGCGCGAGTGCAGTTGCGCCGGCCTATGATCCCGACCTGCATCCTTCCGCGCGAGTGCAGTTGCGCCGGCCTATGATCCCGACTTGCATCCTTCCGCGCGAGTGCAGTTACGCACGCCTATGATCCCGACTTGCATCCTTCCGCGCAAGTGCAGTTACACGCCTTATGATCCCGACTTGCATCCTGCGCGAGTGCAGTTGCGCCGGCCTATGATCCCGACTCCGTATCCGTTCCGGGCGCGAGCAGTTGCGCCCGCCTATGATCCCGACTTGCATCCTTCCGCGCGAGTGCAGTTGCGCCCGCCTATGATCCCGACTTGCATCCTTCCGCGCGAGTGCAGTTGCGCCGGCCTATGATCCCGACCTGCATCCTTCCGCGCGAGTGCAGTTGCGCCGGCCTATGATCCCGACCTGCATCCTTCCGCGCGAGTGCAGTTACGCACGCCTATGATCCCGACTTGCATCCCTCCGCGCGAGTGCAGTTGCGCCCGCCTATGATCAAACCTGCATCCTTCCGCGCGAGTGCAGTGGCGCCCGCCTATGATCAAACCTGCATCCTTCCGCGCGAGTGCAGTTGCGCCCGCCTATGATTCCGATCTGCATCCTTCCGCGCGAGTGCAGTGGCGCCCGCCTATGATCAAACCTGCATCCTTGCGCGCGAGTGCAGTTGCGACCGCCTATAATTAAACCTACATCCTTCCGCGCGAGTGCAGTTGCGCCCGCCTATGATCCCGACTTGCATCCTTCCGCGCGAATGCAGTTGCGCCCGTCCGCAGCGGAGCGGCGCTGCGCGGCGCAGTAGCCGCGACGGCGTGACCGGCGCCGTCATGCCTCGGTGGCCCCTTGCTCAATTAGGGAATTAGCACATATTTTAAGGCGGCTGACAACGTGAATTAAGTGAATGTTTGCGTCCTTGGCGGCGCAGCGTGGCTCTCTCGCCATCTTCCCCAGCTCCGCGGGCGGACAACGCGAGTATGACCGCAAGAGTGCCCGGTATGTAGAGCACCTGGCAGGACTATTGTGCTCTTGTGAGTGCAGTGGTTGTTTCAGTTGCCACTACGAAATAGAGGCAGTCTTCGGGACTGCGGTGATTGCCAGAAGGAATACCATAATTTCGAGCATAACGATCACTACTGCCTACCACCATAAATCTCTTGCTAAGATCACAAATCCCATTATGATACCATAATCATCATTTCTATAACCATTATCATTATCATAATGATAATTGTGTCATAATACCTAAGATAAGAATATTTCGGTGCAGTGGTATAGAAGCTTCTGAGAGGCGCACTCACGTAAATGTTACATCTGGCGTTGTTTTTGATGGGATGAGGACGCTTAGCCCGTAACCAGTGACCTGCATTTAAAGGGTTATACGTATAATTGTTTATACCCTCAAATACGCACATGCGAATTTACTGAAATGAACAGATTGAATTTTTTTTTATATTAGGCGTTCATAAGTTAGAAAAGGTAAAACATTGTTTCGCAGATCAACGTGAAGTGCATACACAATAGCGAAAAGTGAAAAACAAAACTTATTTAATTAAGACTCTCTGTGGCAAATCAAATATTATAAGAGTATTATACTAACAGAGTGGCGCAACTACGCATGCATTGCTAAGAATTATATGTTCAGCGTATCAAATTGAAAAAAAATTCTGTTTTATTTTGAACTAAGTATTTTATTTTTTCTTAGCAGAACTCGACGGTGGGAGTCAATTAGAAGACGAAATGCGCAAAAGATTATTCCCACACAATCAGCATTCCTACCGCCGGTGCCCACCTGGCGAACGTGCCCGCGGCGGCCGACGACGTCATAGACCGCTAGCCCTCCACCCGGCGCCCGCCGCCCCGCCCCCAATACCCAGCAGCCCAAATGAACGAATCCGTTTCATTACGGGAACCATATGAATGGGCATTAGAGATGCAAAGCGCGTAGCCGAGCTTCGGGTCGGTAACAAGACCACGCGCGCCGTAAGAACAAGGAAGAGAAGATTTTAATGGCGAATTGTAAGTGGGTTCGTGAAATATTACGATTGCTGGGCAAACGCGCAAATGCTCGGCTACCAGAGAGAAGGCGTAATGACAGGCCATCGACGTCCGAGAACAACACTATCGCTAGTAATACAAATAGGAAACAAACACCGGGTAATCTCTGTTGTAATCTGCGATTCATTACGCGAAGTAATGAGCAGCAGGCACAATGGGGTCCGTAGATCTCACTCAGGACTGGACGAATCAGTTCATTAGAATGAAAGAGATTTCATAGTGGGTGAACTTGTGTTTGGTTTTTAGCAGATTTTTATATTTTAACAATGAATTGCAAAAATATAAAAATACTGTGATTTGGCAATAGAAAGCAATATACATAAAATATAATAATTGTTAAAACATTTACTTCACTCTTGTTTCACTGGAGAACAAACATTTGGCGTTTTATATCACAGTAAAGTACCTTTTACTCGTGTACACCTAAAATCACGGTTTACAAAAGAATATGAAATATATTCAAACAGAATTTTGTTAAAGAAAATATTTCATCATAATTTCTTTAAATCAACTAATGTCGGTTCAACTCGGTTATGCATCTCCTGACCACCCATGAACGTTTCCGGGTGTCACAAGAAGTATTCAAGACAGCATCAAAATACACAAGTCGCTATTAACAAGCAGCCTTTGGCAATTTAATGAAGTAAAATGGAGACATCATCGGGGCGGGTCATGCCGAAGGAAATTGAGTGACGGGCGACGTTTGCGCCGACGGCGGGCGCGGCGGGAACCAACTCTCCCGTGCGCTAAAGCGACACCTGCGCTAATTAAACGCCCTAATGGGAGCAGGCCAGCCCGCGCCTCCGCCCTCGGACGCTAATTACGAGGTTGCACGCAGGCGGCGCTCGTGATTGGAAGCCTCGCGTCGATTGGACGCCGCCGCCAATCACCGACGCCTCCAGCGACGCCGTGCCCGCGACAGTTTGCATCGCTTCTCTCGCACCATCGCCTTTGACGAGGGAACCGCGTACAACGTTGCAATAACTAACCTCTTCGCAGTCGTCACCATCTACATTACCATTTCTCTTATGCAACTCCGCAAACATTAAATCGTTACCACAACAACCGCCACTACCACCACCACTATCATCACTAACACTACCACTGCCACTACAACCATAACTATCACTATCACAATCACTACTACTGCAACCACCATCTCTATTACTACCACTACTACTACTTCTACTATTACTACTACTACTACTACTACTACTACTACTACTACTACTACTACTACTACTACTACTACTACTACTACTACTACTACTACTACTACTACTACTACTACTAATACTACTACTACTACTACTACTACTACTACTACTACTACTACTACTACTACTACTACTACTACTACTACTACTACTACTACTACTACTACT